>CABFWO010001284.1:35783-188489 GCA_902155825.1 Timema genevievae
CCTTCTTACCTTAGATCTCCTGATGTAATCCAATTCCGAGGTAGCTCTGTTGCTATATAACAGATTCACTGTGACTCGCATTTTTGTGTTCCGTTGTATTTATTCACCGGAGGAAGAACTACGACGTAAGACTTCAGCAACGAAGAATACTGGTGGCCAAAATGTGTCAGGCATTCGTCTCACCGCCAAATCACAGAGGGAGCCTCTTGTGAGACTTCAAGTATCTGTAGCTTCTGTTTAGAATCTACATTAGATTCAAAACTCCGTTCCTATGTCCATCACACATAGTTTCATGTATCAGAATGTTTTGCTTTATTTTCAATGTCGATTAGACATTGAGTATCGTGTCAGAATATCTGACGTTGCTTTTTATATCCATCAAAAATAGTTTCATGTATTAGAATGTCTTGCTTTATTTTTTATGTAAATCAGACATAGTGTATTGTGTTAGAGTGTCTGAGTTATTTTCTATGTCTATAAGACACAAGTTTTAATGTCAGAAGCTCTAACATTATTTTCTATGTTCATCAGACATGGTTTCTTTAGTCAAAATGCCTAACGTTCTATGTCCATCAGACATGGTTTCTTTATTCGGAATGTCTGACGTTATTTTCTATGTCCATCAGACGTAGTTTCTTGGGTTAGATAGTCTGACGGTTATTTCCCCATGCCCATAAGGCATAGTTTAAATAAGAGGGTTCTATGCTCTACATATGTATAGGAGCAGGTTATTTTGTAAACTGACACCATGAATATGTTTTTCTTTTCTAAGTCCTTAAAACATTGTTATATTTTTATGACACCCTAAGCGGTATGATCACGTTTAGGATCTCTTTATGGCTAAAATCATATATAACACTTTCTTATTGGACCTAGTTGGGTCAGTGAATGATTGCAGTCACGAGTGCACCCTTGTTTGTGTTTAGCTATTTACGGTCCGCAACCTGTGGGAGCACTACTAGATTGAAGTAATGGCCCACGAGGATAATGCTTTCTTTCGCCCCTTCAGGTGCCATATGTATCTAAGTGTTCAAAGATTGTTTGTACCAGCTATTGTACACCCTAGTAATGGGTAAATGTATAAATTTACTATTGATTGTTCTGGCAGTACTCGATAGTAAATGACCAGCCATAGCAAAATACTGAGTAGATGCCTGATTGCTAGCCATCTATTATTTGTAAAATGGAAGCTCTTCTCATAGGATATTATTCTCAGGTTTTTCATAGCTCTCCAAGCTAGTTAGCTTAAATAATATTCTTCTTAGTAACTCTAAAAATATAGGAATTGATGCTATGTTTCTATTTTCAATTGTTTCACTATCATTCATGACTAGATCTTTCAGGTATTAGTTTGGTATTAGCCTGGTTAAATTGTCTTTTTGTATATTGCCTAAAACTTAATTCCCCTTTTTACTCTTGCCGAGTTGTGGCAGACGCTTCTTCTTTCGAGTAAGAGCGAATATCCCTATTTCTAGAGTTATTAAACTAAACGAAATGTTCTATCTAACTTCAATCGGTTCTTTGTCTACAACGTATTAATACCTATTGGTCCAACCTAATGTTTTATATCTCGATAACGGAATACAGTTATCGTTGATTAATTGAATTAAAATCTTCCCACTCATATGTAATTCTATATCTTATTGTTTACTTTTTTATAAACTTATTTGTTAAACTTATATATATCTGTGATGCATTTTCCTTCCCTATCCTTCATCAAGTATAACTTATGTAATTATGTAATAGTAATCGTCTCTTTTTCTACGTGATAGGAAAAGTGACAGTTCATCAATTCTAAAGGGGGTCTAGCCATTTTCAAAGGGGCTCAGAACCATCTGACTTTGTACTTTCTACGGCATATATATTTTTTAAAGAAATTATTCACAATATTTCTCATTTGAATATAGATATAGTACTCAAGCAGGTTTAACAAATATAAATATGTCTACACAGTGTTTTATTTTCATAGAGAAAATACTACCAAGCTTGTATTTTATTATTTTTTTCAAACTTAAATGGATTATCTACAGGTACTTGATACTGGCCTAACTATAGTGAGCTCCTTTTGTAAACATTTGACGTCTCCAGCTGAGAATCTCATATACTCAAAGTAAGTGGTCTAATACACTAGTATTAGTGTTTGTAGCCATAGCTAGGACAGTATACCTAATATAACTTTTTAAAACTATCTAATTTTATTTATTTAAAATATTTAACGTACACTTTCTGAATCTACTGATTTAAGTTAGCACACGAGAATTTGTATGAGCGTGAACGAAAGTGCCTAACAATTTTGCCAGGAGTTTGCCACATACCATCCAGATTTATTGAACATGCCACAATTGACATGGGACCAACAGCTTTATTTCTCCTCTGAAGGAAGTTGTGCTACGGATTCTTATCGCTCAAGAATCTCAAACCAATCAAACTAAACGTTGTTTATACTTCATTGAAAATAAATTAAAGATAGTTATTAATTTGGTTGTAACCTATAATCTAAACCAACCATTTACTAACTGGCTAATAAGGTTGTTTCCCGTTACGAAACCAGCTGCTCAGATACCATTCATTCCTCTAGTTTTTACTCAAAAAGAAGGATGTGGGACCATCTATCTAGGTCAAGGAAATTCAAATGAATTTCCCAATCATTGGAGTGATGTACTTTGCTTTTGTAAGATCCAGTCCAAATGATATTATTATTATTATTAGCACCGCGTCTTACTATCCGTTCGGGTTATACGCACTTACGCAAATGTGCAATGGTAGGATGATTGTGAGATGAAATGGAGGACCTACAGTTTAACGTGGAATCCGAACCACGGTGGAGGCCTGGCATTAATTCCTCACATTCACAAGTTGTGATTAATACACATCTTGTCAGAGGTAAAGGAAGGGTTTGGCAATCAGATAAATCTGTGCCGGGAACGAGGATTGAACCCCGGACCCTCAGCACAGAAATCTGACACCTTACCCCTAGACCACCAGGTCACCCATCAAATGATATTGATTTCTACCTATACACCAAACGTTCTCTGGTATTAAACTTTGCACATGAGACCTACTGGCACGCTTGTCACTCGAATATAGATTGTCCATTTCCCTCAAAACTAAAACTAATTGATCTATTGAGCTCTCTTAAAGGAATCTTTGTATATAGTTAATTTGTATAGTATACGTGGGTGGAAAAATTGGCTAGCAGAAACATTTTTATTTTTATATATATTGCTTCCGTGGTGGTACGGTTTTGAGCGTCACTCTCGCAAAAGGATGGACTAATGATAAAGGGGAGATTGGGGCTCGAATCCTATAGGCAAGTCTTTAGATATTAAGTTAAGAGCAGGTGGGAAAAAATAAAACAAAAATCTTGTGAACTACCTGGAAAATAAATTTATAATAAGTTTAATATGTCTTAAAATAGGAAGCCATATGCTATAACGGAAGAACGATTAGATTATTTTAAATATGATTCGACCCACTTCTGTGGCTGAGTGGTCAGACGTGCTACTCTCGCAGTAGACTAAACTGCCAACTACGGGGAGAATGAGGTTCGAATCTCGGTCTGGTGTACTGAGGATGGATTTTCCAGACTGGTTTTCCACTCTCCCTCCACGCAAATGCGTATACACTTTATATCATTAAAACTTCTTAATCCCTAAAATCATTGGCGTATACAAGCATATAGCCATAATGGGTAGTAAGACGTGATTCTAAAATAAGTTTGAATATATTTTTTATATTTTAACACATTAAAAAATAACATGAAATAAATAGTATATAAATTTTTATGAAATTATATCCTTATAAAATCTAAAATTTATCATAAAAATTATACCAAAACAACCATTGTTTATTCAAACAAGTTATTTTAATTTGTTTTCTTGAAATGAAGTAGTTCAATGGAGAAATGAACCCTTATATCTCCAATATGTAAGCTACAAATATTAGCCTAAGTTTTGTAATTATTTTAAATTATCTGCAGGATACCTAGATTATAATACATCTATTAAACCTACTCAAATAGAATGAATTATTAAAATTCAAGTCTTCGTTTTGTACTTATTTTTAATTTCTAGTTTTGTATTAATATTAATGGTAATAAATCTTTACAAAAATTATAGAATCTATTGCTAAACATATTACAAGTAAACTAATCTATCTAATTATTTAGTGCCATTTCTTTACACATTATTTCTTAAAACTCCCCCTGATATTATAACAAACTATATTTATAATTTTTGGCTTCAGGATAACTTGCTTCAACATGGTTAAATATGTAGTAATGATATTTTATATTAACTTTAATCTTTAAACATGGAAAATCCGGTTTGTACTTTTAAATATTTAATATTTAATTTCGAAATCTATGGGTTGTAGATAAAAATGTAAATCATGTTAATGTCAAAAATAATTAATATATTTTGTGTTTACCGATCATGTTAAAAAAATCAATATTTACTAAAATTACTTAAAAAAATATTAAGCACCATTTTATCATATTTCAATCGTGTAATCAAATAGTTAGATTGCATCATGCCATTTTATTAGGTTCATAAATTAATAGTATGCTCATATATAGCGGAAAAAACGTTTCTAAAGAAATTATTTTCTCTTCATATAGAAAGAGTAAGGTAGGACGATGCTTTTATATTGGAAAACTAGAAGTTGATACACACATGGGTGCCAAAAAACATAGTAGTCTTCGATAACCAGGCTGCCAAAAAATCATCAAATTTGTCAACATATTGAGTTCAATGAATCACGACACAAATGATCTAAAAATACGAAAGGAGCTACGTTATTTGCTTGAAATTTTTGATTATTCTATCGAAAACCTACAGCAGAAAAGTTGGGATGTAGTTTCTTAAATGATTTTTCAATATTTATTTGATGTATAGAGAGAGGTTTTGTGTTATTATTTTTAGCACTGTGTGTAGCTACTGCTTCAGATTATATGCTTATATACTAGTTACGATAATGTGTTAGGGACAAGGAGGGTTGAATTTAGAGTATGTGCACCCTCATTTACATGGAAAGGTAGGGACAAACTCTTTAGGAAAAACCACCCTCAGTACATCCAACTGGGACTCCCTCACCGATCTCGCCATCAAAGGCAGTTAAGACTACTGTGGGAGTTAAGACTTGGAGTACATAACCTCCGAGGTAAGTTGGCTAACTTAAAAGATGATTTTAAATTTGGACTCATACGTTTATACTGCAATAAAACAACTGAAATTTGTAAAGGCTTAAAACCATGAATCTGATACAAGTACGACACCTTAACTCAGTGGGTAGCATGTCTGCCTACCGAGATAAGGGTCCCAGTTTCGATTCCTGGCATGACCGAATATTAATGTAATGTAGGTTTACACTTTCCTATTGATAAATTAACGGCTGGGGACTGGATGCTGTTCTGGTCTTAGTCTGAAGTTGTATTATAGGATATATGAAGCTACGACAGGCCTAGCAAGCTGATAGTGGAGAATATATGACTTGAATAAAAAAATGTCCCAAACCACAGGCTGGAAACAGTAATTGAAGTAAAAATATCTGACACGAGTTTCTATGTTTCAATCCTGACTGAACTATTTAGGGGAGATGTTTCTGCCTAGAATGTTTTCAAGCAGACCAATGATCACCTTATTTGACTGCACAATATAATCTTCTTAGGCTTACTCTCATCATGTTAAAGGATGGCATATATTGCAATTGTTTTCAAAAGCTACTGCAATAAACTTCCAGCTCACCAAAATCTAATAGATAAATGGATAACAAACATAAAAAAATTTTTTGTCATATATAGTACCAGAAGTAGAATTAGGTCAAAATAATCTTCATGGTATTATTGCCATATTAAAATGTAAGCTATGAACATTTATTTTTAAGTGTATTTTTTAACCCTGTTTGGCAAAATAAGCTTTTAAAAACCATAAAAACAAATATACTTCGGTTAATAAACAACAGAATCAATCAAACGTAGCTCTACAAATTGTACAATACAAGTTGTTACAGCAAATCAATGATTTTATTTTTATAATTTTTAATTCAAAACGTTATAAATTATAAAATATTTTAAAAAACCTATTACAACTTTGTCATTTATGGTTATAGCTGAAATATATAAAGTATAATCTACATGGGAACTATTACTGGCATAATGGAGCTCCTTAAATTTTTAACTAGGGTTTTAATACTACTTGCAATTCAAGCAATTATGTAATGTAAAATTTTTAAAATTAAAGTATTTATAAACAATAAATATTTACTTAGGAATAAAATGAGTTCAAAGTTATAATTAAATAAGTTAAATATTTCAAAACCTCTAAAGATAAAATATATACATCATTAGATGATTGATATCTTATATATAAATCAGTATCAATGTTCACATTTTTACAGTTACCACACTGTATTTACATAAGTGTTTTCTCTTTAGGTTTACAATGTTAAAACATTTTACTTCCTTCACGTTGTTCATTTAAAAAATGCTATTAGCCTGGTGTGTGTATATAATAGTATATTCCGCTCCAGAATAACAGCTGCACACGTAGCTTGAATTCATCATGTGAATCTTCTTGAAATAACAGAAGAAACGTGGGGGTGTTTAAAGGGATGCGACTATTCTAGGAGAAAGATGCATGGCAAGGGGGGAGAGAATTGCTTCCTCCTATAGCCCTTGGGGTATAATATATTAAAATAACATTATGTTTTCCTGATCCTCTGGCAGGAGATTGTCGTGAAATATTCGGATACTTTTAGTATGCATTATATGTCTCTCACGCCTTAAAGTAGATTGACGGTCTTAGAATCGACTGATCACTGTTACTAACTCTACTTGGCTCCCTCTTTACCTTCTATCGACCCCTTGGAGAGATAATATTGTGATCGTTATAAAATTTGAAATCAAAATTTTCATAAACGTTTCATGACCCCCTATAACAACAACAAATAAGTGGTTTTTGCAATACCGTCTGTCAATCTGTACCGCCAACTAGTGTCCAAACTATTTTACTAATTGGGCTCAAACTTGGTATATGAGGTTTTCATAAAGTCCCCACGAGTGGTTTTTGGAATTAGATACCTAACCCTAAATTTAAGGGTAGTTTACTGAAGGACAAAAAGAGAAAGAATAAATTTTCATGAAATTCGCTATAACGATTTTGATTAAATTCTATATTTATATATTGTTTGTCACTATAAATAAGATGGAAATTCTCATTTTCTTATGAAATTGAATTTAACAACACTTTATACACAATAAATTTTCAAATGTTCATCACATCTCCGCAACTATTTGAAATATGATATTACTTATCATTGTAAAGTTGTAGTACCGTACTCTTAAAGATAAAAATTTTTTATTTGAAATATATTTATTTATAAAATCAATAGTTTCTGATTTATAAGCTTGTTAATTTAGGACTTTGAAAATTGATTTGATTCTTATGCTCTATTGTGAACAAAGCTATTTCTCTTTTCTCCATTTTTCTGTAACAGTGTTCCTAGTTCTTAATGCCATAGAGTAAGTAACACTGTATATTGTTTCATTTATGATATTTGGCGTAATGTTTCTACAACAATGTATTGACCTAATATTTCGTTTCACAAATCATACAAGTTTTTTAGTAAATGTATATTTTAAGATAAAAACTGAAGAAAGTTTGTGTGTTGTGCACCGTACCATTTATTTTGTATATAGAGTAATTTGTATTGATAAGTTTTCTTAGCTATTAATTATTTAAATTGTAATTTGATTTAATAGTTGAAGTTTCCTTTTATTTAAAAGCGCATGGAATTATTGAAATGACGTCCAGTTCAGCCACCTAGTGTAGACTACTCGCCACTCTTGTTGCACAGAATGTTGCCCAGGTTACACCATAGGAGGTTGTGTACACGTTGTACCCACAGTGATATGATGTGATGATAGTTATTATGTTGTGCAGCCAGTGGGAGTTTTAAACCCAGCTTAAGCCTAATTTATAAACACCCGTTGACGGTTGGGATAATTCCCTTTAATATAAAAATATTTTAAGTACGATCCGGGAAACGAAACCGGGAAACCTAACCTTTTAAGCAGGTGCGCTGACCACTACACCACGGAGGCGGATACAATTCTCGTACATCAAGTTATATCACCACTTTGAGTACGTTTCTAAGTTTCGTGTTTGTGTATAAAATAAAAACAAAGATTTGCCCAAGAGCAAACTTTATTTCTTTAATGATATAAATTGTTTCCAACAATAACTAAGAAAAGTCAAAGTGAAGAAATATCAAAGCTGAAGTCAAAATTAAGTTTTTGATTGTTGTCACTCAGCACAACATTTAACTTTAAAACTCCCCATTGTGTACATTTGAGTAAAGAGGAAGGTTGGAAGAAATAAACAAGAATACTATATTCTTCTATGTTAAAATAACTGAATTTACCTCTACCTTTGTCATGGATTTCGTTTAACCACCAATTGGTGTTTCTTAGCATCGTATCTGACTACCCATTCATGCTTTAATAATTACGCTATTATGTTAGGGATGAGGAAGGTTACATTTATAAGAACAGTGCTCGTATTTGCGTGGAGAGGGTGTGGAAAATCAGCCCAAATACACCCAACTGAAATTCGATCCCATATCTACGACATTGGCAACCCAGACTACTGTAATAGTGACACCTTAAATATTTTGACCACTGAAGTGGGTACAAGTTGGTCTAAAAATAAAATTTATCATCTGTTATAAACAAAATATTATATGCCTAATTATGTCAAATGAAGTTAGAAATTTAATAAATATTCATCATAATATGTTGAAGTTACTTCTACCTTCAAAATGTTTTTAAGATGCGAATGTTAGTGTGGGTGTCAAAGTTTAAGAAAAAGAGACTTGACCAAGCAGTTTGAGGCTTCACACATCCTAACCATTTTATTGTTGAATTTAAAAACTCCATGGCATCAACCCGCTAACAAATCTTACCATCCGAGCGGCCACCGTCCGTGTTCGGAGATAGTGTCAACTTTTGTGGAGGATGTCACGTGGTCAGCACGGTCCCTCTGGCCGCTAATCTCGGTTTTCTAGACCGTAGCTAATTTTCCATTCAAGTAGTGACTCATTTGTCCTCACGAGCTTGAGTTTACTCCGTTCTAGACCAACTGCTTCACATACAATTTAGAAGCACCAGGGATCGAAACAAAGACCTCTGGAATTTTATCTAGGAACTCCGAACACTAGATCACAGCTAGTTGATCATTGTTGAAATACGAATTACATAACAAGTATTTAATATTTTTATTGTCCGTAAAATATTACAGCCACTAAGAATATAAGCAGCGTGAACTGATCGTTACGAACCAAGCTTGACGAGACGAGGCTTTATAAATCATTCAAAGCTTTGGTCCTTTGCTTAATAACCACTGCCAGGCATGCCAAACTACAGTAGTTTGATCATACAGACTACAGTAAGCGTTAAAAATACTGAAGGGGTCAAATTAAAAGAACCATATTATCATTAATTTAAAGAAGATAGAAATTAAACATCGTATCTTACTAATTAAAAAACAATGAACGTAACTGTGTAGATTTTTCCTAGAATTGAAACCTTTTATTTGCAGCAATGATGTTAATATCAGGAATTAAATCATATAGCCAAGTTATTTTTATAATTTTTCAAATGTATGTGTCTTTAAGTTCAAATCTCTAGAGTGTTTGGTTTCATTAAATTTGAGACAACCGCTATTAGCATAATGGTCTACCAAACATTGCACATATTTGGTATGCCAATTCAACATTTTTATTTGGAATTGATTTATTTTGAAGAGAGTGTAAAGATATAGTATACAATCTCACATGCCAGAATTCTCCAAATTATGCTAAATTCCCCAATAAAACCTTCTAAAAATGTTGATATAAATAAGAACAGTGTCCCATTTTAAGGTTATTTCTGATGAGACCGGTGGCCCATATACAACCCTATCCATGATAGGCTGTGGCCCACGCAGCAAGGGCCCCTACATGATACGTAAGAATGTCAGTATTAATAAAATAATAATTAATACTGACATTCTGATGGATCATGTAGGTGCAGTACTGATGGAATGATGTATGGATTTATGAAACTACTGATGTTATCAGAATTTTCTGTTCACATCAATATCAGTCCATCATTATTTTAAATGGTGGTAGAGACTGACAGTAGTACTGACAATAAGACTGACCATGTGTACGAGCTTGTCAGTATTTCCTTCAGTCTCAGTAGCAAACATAGTTTTCCCTCGCCTTTTTCTTATCATCCATGTTATTGCACGTTGCATGCAGGAGCTGAGACTGATAAAAATAATGACGTAAAGACTGTCAGTGTACGGTCTCGTTGTAAATACTGATGCATACTGTCATGTAGAGACACTATAAGACGACTCAACATACAATAGGCTGTGAGTTTGACACTCCTGCTCAACGCCAATAGAACGTAGTGTTCCCCTAATCAGCAATCAGCCAACATCATACCTAAGACAAAATCTTCCGACATGATTTAATTATACGAGCGTGATTCTAAGAAACGTCGTAAGGTACCTCTACCTGTCCTGTGAGGTTTGTGTGGGTGCCTCAAATCCTTAGGTTGTAGAATATGAATTTATATCTACGATATGAGGATATTAAAACCATGCTAAATTCTGATGTTAATTTACATTTAAAATAGGGGAACAACAATATTTTTACAAACGTTAAATACGTAACACCTTTTGCTTTTAGTTTAAGGACTAGGAGCACAACTTACTTGAAGGAAAGTATCCTAACACTTTGGTAACTATTATGAAAATTGCTTGTATGAAACTTAAAACCCACTATAATTATTCCTAATCATTCTTCATTATTGATTTTTTCATATTAACTGATAAAAGAAATTGTTTGTTTAGCAGAAGTTGTATTTATAATTAGAAAGTCCATTTTTATGATTCAAAGTTTAGCTTAATCGAATAAAAATAATATTTCCCAAGTTAAATCAAGGTTTAAATATTTAAAAAAATACTTTTCTTGTAAATAAATACATATATGATGGTACTATATCCTGAGCTGCAACATACTGAAGTGTAACCCATCAAGGTAAGCTTTTTGATTTTCAGAGTAAGCGGAGTCTTCATTTAACTTTAGAGGCTAAACATAGTTTTAAAAATGTTGTAGTGAACGTATGTTTAATATATTTCAAGTTATGATAGAGAGATATATTAATATTCTATTACACATCTCAATTACCGTGTATTTTTGCCATATAGACATAATTTTGTAATATTCATAACAGTAAAAATTTACCAAAGTTTAAAATAAATAATATGTATTTTTACTTTAAAAATATTTGTTGGTGATTAAGCTAATCAAGCCATGAACGGTTTGAGATGCAAAGTAGACATTTTTATTACTAAAGGGATATGTTGACAATTTTTCTATCTATTACGGCTGAACCATATTTTGAAATTAGTATAAAATGCTTCTTAAATGCAGAGGCCTTTCTATATATCCACAACTCATTTAAACACAGCTTTAATCCTTAGTGATAAAGAAATTGTGTTGTATGTTTTTGTAATCAATACAAAATATTGAAAGAATGTTTCACTTACTATTCAACATAATTAGTAGCCCAACTAAGGTGATGGTGGAATAAAAACGTGCCATTTTAAAATATCTCCTACCAATTTAAAGCGCACAACTCATTATTTAAATCTATGAACTAAAGGTTTTTTTCACTATAACATAATACTGATATAATAAATCAATATTTTATACCACTGATTCATGTGTTTATTTCACAGTAAAATTATATCTTACCCATTACTGATTAGATAAAATTAATAGTTATAAAGTTCCCATCTTTCCTTTAGGTATGATTAAGAACTTAACTGCCCTTAGATGTTAGCTCTTTCTTACTATGATGACAAACATTTGTATTAAATTAATTCTTAAACTTTTTTTTCGAATAAAAAATAAAAATATCCTATATTTTATATGAATATTACAATTTTAAATATTAAATTGTGCTATATCTATTTATTTTATGTAAATCCCCGCAAGAGAATAATTTACCTTAATTTTCTTGAAAGTTAGCTCAGATCTTCTCTGGTCAGATAGGCCTACAATATTAACAATGCATTATATCTTCTGGTATGCACTAGAGCAAACTGTTACTCTTATTTTTCTCAGTCTGGTCAGATATAGTGTTAACAATGCACTATATTTTCTGATATGGGCTAGACCAAGTTGTTACTTTCATTGTTCTCAGTCTGGTCAGATATAGTGTTAACAATGCACTCTATCTTCTGGTATGGGCTAGAGCAAATTGTTACTTTAATTGATTTGTCTGTCTCATTTATTTCTCTGACAAATATGAAAGTGGCATAGGTATGAACGAGACTAGTAATAATCATACCTGTAGTTAATATAGTGAACGTGTCGCATGTAGGGTCAGTTGGTGATTTCATTTTGGTAGTCTTGGCAGAGTGATGTGCAATATTACATTCTAACTCAGAGAGGAAATCAACGGGAAGCTACTTCACTCCTTATTTCCCTAGTACGCCTCTTCAGTGCAGCATAGGCTTTACAGCTGACGGTGAAATAGTAGAGAATTCAACCAACCTTAGGGTTGAGTACTATTCATAAATACAACTTCAAAGTAATGAAATTTCTACTGTATTAGAAATCTACTTTGTAAATATCAAATTCATAGACACACATTTTCAATCATAAATGGTTTTACTAATTTACAAAATACGAGAAACTACAATCCTCAAAATAGCTTCACTTAAATAAGTTGTTCTTGTAATATATAACATGCTTTATTTACTCTATTAAAATGTGTGTGTCTGATTTACTAATCGTAAATAAAGTATACATGAGTATTATTATAGCACACACAGCTGAAGGATTCCATACACACTTATGCCAACGACTGTAAAATCTTGATTGATTCATTAACCATTATTACTACTAGATTAAACTAATATTTAATAAATGTAGCTATGCATGAGTATATAATTAATTTAATATATATTAATTCATTTAATTTAAATTATATTAATGACATGTATTAATATAATTTAATATATATTCTTGCTATGTATTCATATACATTAAAATATATTGATGGAATGTATTTATTATTGAACTAATTTATCACCACCTCCAATATAAAGAAAATGTAAATTAGAAAAAGTTGCATAATATAACGCCAGGCGGTTAAAGAAAAGCGTGAGAACATTAATTTTTGAATAGTTGAGGGGGTAAGAGTGGGTGAGAAACTAAGACTTTTATTAGTCTTATAAACAGATTCCAGTGAACTCCCTGTAATTTTTTTCAAAATATTTCCAAACAAATCAAATAACTAGATAAAACTCTGAATCTCATAGTGTCCAACGGAAATTATTCTAAACAGTTACTCTCATTATTCAATAAAATGAATATAGATTTGAAATTTACCACTTCCCAATGATACCAAGAGGCATGACAAATATTTCCAATTGTTACTGTCTTGAAGTAGTTCTCTGACTTTTGAAGTGGTTCTGTAAGGTGTTTTCTTGAAGTAGTTCCGATGTAGTGACGCTAATTACGGGTTTGAAGTAGTTTCACTAGTTACTGTCTTGAACAATTCCACTTGTTACTTACTACCTCAAAGTTGTATTATGAGGTACTACGTTGAAACTGTTTCAATAGTTACTGTCATGAAGTAGTTCCACGATTTATCCTTCAAGTGCTTAGAAAAGTTGAGTCCACTCTTATCACGAGGGAATATCTGTTATAGTTTGTACGAATGTGGGATGTTATTTTTGACGTCACGTGAAAAATGCTTGTCATTTGAAGTTAGTAAATATTATTGGGGATTTGTTATTTTTGAAGTGTAATACTAAAAAAAAAAAGATAAAATCAAGTTTTAGAAAACAAAAACCAGTGTGTAGAAACAAGAAAGAAAAATGAGTAAAAAATATTTAAAGGAAAAACACTAACAAGATTTCAAGTACAGAGTGAAGTCATAAAAACCAATAAAATAAGGTTTGGAAAGGGAGAGGAAATGTTCTATTGTGTGATTCATTAAAGGTTGAACATAATATTTTATCGTTGAAGTCTATAAAGATTTAAACCAAATCATTATTTTGATGAATCTCTTATTTATTTTCAGACATGCGAATAAAGCAATGATCATTAAATTGTTAAAATTAGTTGTTCTTTAATTACTACAATTTACTGCATTTGTGGTTTTACCGTTAATTCAATCTGAAGAGTTATCTTCATATTTTATTATGAAATATCTCCTATATTTTCCCCTTGAATTTGAAGTTAATAATTTCCTTTGGAAATCAAGTTACACATGGGGAAAAATCAATACTATATTTTATAATACATATCATTCACGTGGTTTAAGACTTTCGTCGCACAAATGATGTCAAAATTTTAAAATAGTGAATTATTGGTAATCAATCGAATGCTAGAATTTTTAGATTCAAATAAATTGAGATAAGCTATTATACGAAATATATTTTAACCAGCTGCCATATGAAAACGAATAAACAGATCTAAATATTATATATATATAATTCATACATCATTCGGCCTAGATTAAAAAACTTTCCTGACAAATTTTGCTCAGTATGGTTCATAGATTTGGTAGCTATGGATGAACAACCGGACATTCAGAATTTCGAGCGACCGCCATCTGGAAACGGATAAAACAGATCTAAAACCCTCGTACATAGGTTGTTAAGTCTAGTTCACAGACAAGGTATACACCAGACTCTGAGCCTTACGGCCTATGGGACTTCCACTGCTCTCCTTGAGCCAGGTTGAGTCCTTGGGCTCTGGGGTGAGATAATTGCAGTTCTCAGTGATAGCAGCACTTCCAAAAAAAACAGCTCACTTTCAAATAACCGTTTGTTTTAAATGGGTGCTCGCCCGAACACAATATCTCAGATATCATAAATCCTCCCCCCCCACCAACTCATCCCCTTTCTGTGTTTATTTTTATTTTAGTCATTTCCAGTAGCTATGATACTTTACATTCTGTGGATAAATATAAATCTTAATATTTATTACATCGTGATGAGGTTAATTTATTCTAACTTTATATTCTAAATGGTAAATTAACTATAATTTACTAGCTTATTGTTTAGGTGGATGGTTGTAAACCAGTTTGTATTTGATTAAGTATTGACTAAATTTCAATTCAATAAGTTTAATTATTGCTTTAATGTTGTTATGGCATGAGATGCAAAAGTTGAAACAACCACTACCATGGTTTAGTATTTTTTCCTCTTGATCTTTAAAGAGTTTATCTTGATTATAGGCTTACTCTGGTAGGTATAGGATTAATACTTACATTCATACTTTCTCTAAAAGTTATTCTGTACAAGGGTTTCTGGAGTTAAGCTAATTGTGTTTGTCAAAATGGAGGTTTCAAAATAATTTAAAATAACTAAACTAGTTTACGGTATTGATTATGTAGATTATTTATTTTATGAAATATATAGGGTCTGTACAGCTACCTACTAATAATGCCTCTGCCAACTGTGGTCCATAAAGCGATAGACTGACACTTGATTTGTTATGTCAGATATATTCATTGCGATTAAGGGACCTTTAATGTTTCTGATACAACACTAAAATACTTCTGATATCACATAAATAATTAATCGAAATAAAATATTGGACACAACAGTACATCTCATAGAAATGTTGAAATTTTGTGTAATTATACCAATTAATGTATTTAAGAAAGAGTGCTTAATTGAATCAACGTCTTAAATGGAACTCTTTCAAGATTTGAAGAAAAGCATCAATATCAATATTTTTAATTCATAGAATTAATCAGGATGCACTGGAAAATATATTATCTCCGATTAAAACCGATAAATTATCATCTCTCTCTGATTATACTTGACTGTTTGTGCACTTCAGTTTGTTACAAAGGACGATCAGAATCAGGGAACTGATTACCTTGAAAGAAGTGCACTTCAGTATTTATTAGTTTGGGTTTCGAAAAAACACAACAAAGAATTTCAGCATCTTCGTAACCACAACTACAAGCATGAGCCTACATTTACAACACCTTTCTGGATCAGGCATTTGTCTTTTGGTGGCCTTTTCCTTGCCGAGTGATTAACCGAAGTATTAAAGCTGGAAAAAGAAATGATCGTGTTGTGGAGCTTATTAAAGTACCCTTAGTACAAAATTAAATCTCAATGAAAATGTCCTCCAAAATATTTACAAGTATATGCTACCCAATAAGTTTAAGAATGACCCTGGGCACGGGACGATTCCTGGATAGCTCAGTGGTAGAGCATTGGCGTACTAAGGCAAAGGCCCCGGGCTCGATTCTCATGTCTAGGTATCATTTTTCAATTTTCAGAACATTATAATTAAGTTTTAATGAAACGATTATATCAGTTATAAAGTTTATAATATAAAATTGAATAGTCATAAACCTTAGTTCAATCGGTAGCTTGTCTGTCTACTGAGTTAAAGGTCTCTGGTTCTATTTACAGCATGCACAAAAAATATTTCATTTATTTATCAATTATTTCAAATAAAATCAATATAAACGCCCATAATGTAAATCCATGGAATAGGGAAAATGCTGACCTTAATCCTTATAGGGCTTTGTTAATAATGATACCAAGTAAAGCTTACTTATGTCTCCACATGACAAACCATATAAATTTGAAACAAGTTCGATTTTTCTCAATCAGATCTCAGCATCCTCTTCTTTAATATACAGAACCAAATATTTTTAAGACGTATTAGTAGCCTGAACGTCATTATGTTATTTTAATTTGTCCGATATAATTGTATATGAAATATCCTAATTGTAATACAGCTTAAATCCCTCGCAAACAGACTAATTCTGGTTCATAATTTTACCCCTCTTCGTCGTAAATAATACATTGATATACTAAGATCATTCTTTGTGGAAATGACTTCAATTAAATTATAGCATTTGGTCATTAGTTCTTCTGATAAAAAATGTTTTAATTCAATATTTTTAGCACTGCGTCTTACTACCCGTTCGTGTCATACGCTTATATATAATACTAATAATTAAGTTAATGGTTTTAAGGATTAATAAAGTTATATTTAGAGGCAGTGTATCTAAATTTGCGTGGAAGGAGAGTGGAAAATCATTTTGGAAAAAATCCTTTAGTACACCTGACTAACATTAGAACCTCAATCTCACCGTTATCAGCAGTCTAGTCTACTGCTATAGTAGCGCGTTAGACCACGTGGCTACAGAAGTGGGTCTTAATTATTATTTTAGAAGGGCTCACAATACAAATTTAGACCAACTCTTATAGTAAAATCCTAATAATCCAAGAAGCTGATATTGTGATGGGCATTAGCTAGCTTATGGTGAAATCAGACTCAACCAAAGAAGAAAGTATGTATTACATAGGGGCTAGCGTATAGTGAACTCCAAATAAATGAATGAATCGTTTATATAATCTAGGAATGAATTATAGTGAACTCTATATAATTATAGATTTCAAAATATGTTGCCAATCAATGTATGACCCTACAGTTGGATTCAAAGACCGTTCCTTATTTGCCCAATGTCTGAAAGTGAACGGACCAAACAATTTTGGTCACGGTAAAGTCCGTGTACATTTTGACTGTGAGAGTGGGAGATGGGGCCCTGCTAATCCGTCCCGTTCACCGCAATGGCCAAGTAATCTGTTGGCCTAGTGGCCACGCACGCATGCACGGTTTAATTACTCCCAAACTGGGCGCGCCTCGTTGTCCTACCAGCTTACGGCATCCATCGGTACCACCAGCGTTGCGGTCGTCTTAACACCCTCAAAGCAGATAAGCTCATGGACGATAACAGAAGCGATCCTGGCTTTATGGTCTCGATGGTGAAAATTGTGTGAGGAGACAAATATGTCGACAAAGAAACTGGATGGAAGGTTTGTTGTTTATAACTAGGAGTTCTGATTCATTTTACTGTGAAATGGATCTCCATCCATTTAGCACCTAATATCTTTTTAACTAATCAATACCCGCTTCAGTGGCAGTGTGGTCTAATGCACTACCCTCTTGTTTGACTAGATTGCTGATGACGGGGAGATCGAGGTTCGAATCTCTGTCGGGTGTAGCGAGGATGGTTTTCTACTCTCCTCTTCGCAAATGCGGGTACACTTCCTATAATTATAACCTTTATAATTTCTAGAACCATTAGCGTAATTAGTACATAAGCGTACAACCCGAACGGGTAGTTAGATGCAGTGCTAAGAAAAATATCTAATCAATGAATCTCACCAAAAAATAGTTTTCTTTAACAAGTAATATATAATTCACTCTATTCTGAGCCTAGCATCCTCCAACAGGCTAACCAACATAATATTTATACTGATGAGGTAAGAAGGTGGAAAATCAGGATATGTAGGTAGCCTCATCTTTTTGGAGGAAATGTAGTAAAGGATTTTGGAAATTCCACCTCTATACACCCGGTGAGGGTTAGAGCCAAAACCTCTATGTTACTGGCAAACAAGATAATTCGATACAATTCCAGCCATGTGAACAATGGTAACATTAACTTTAAAAATAATTATCACATTGTCTCAAGGCATGTACCGTATAGTGGTTATCATCTTTACTCTCATTTCTAGACATTTTTTTTTAGCAATACGTTTTATTACCTGTTTGGATTTCATGCTCATGTACTAATTATACTAATATGTTAGCGATTATGAAGGTTTAATTTAGAGGAAGTACACAATCATATGCGTGAAGGGAGAGTGGAAAACCCGATCTCCTCGTCTTCGGCAGTCTAGTCTACTTCGATAGTAGCACGTTAGAGCACGCAGCCACTGAAGCGGGTTGTTAAATATTATTTTTCAAAATATTATATTATTATTGCTACAGCTTAATATAAAATAGGTATTTTTCCAAATCGATATCAATGACAGTAATCATTTAATGTTATATCCCCGATATAACCAAATGTAGTCGATGCAGCAATTTTAGCACTTCTATGCGGGTTCCTAGGGAGAAATTATGTTAATTCTTATTTTTATGTTTGATTTAAGTGGTGACATTTCCGAAAGTGTCAAATTGTCAACTGTTTAAAAACCCTACAAGGTAGTTCCCTTTCTCTCACTCACTTTGACAGTCATATGAGTCAACACTTATATAATAATAAATGTCTTGGCTATACTGCGATTTAAACTGCTTTAGGATCCACGTGGTGGGTAGGCTAGGGAGCATAGTTGCACATAGCAGGAGTTTGCACGTTACTACTATTCAAGCATACTCAGTGACTGTCAATGAATCTGGCAACATGCATCGATTGCTATGACAAATACCCTTCACAGATTGGTCGAGAATGGGACAAACCTCCAAGCCCCACTCCAGCTACGCTTAACTCAATCTTAAAGCAATTTAAAACACAGTTTAATTTATCCATAAAATAAATAAATCAATCAATCGGAATACAGTCAAGTAGACAATATTTCGTAGCTCGCATTGGTGAGCACGTGGAAAATTGGGCTTGAGTCAGCTTCTTCTATTTGATTTTATGGAAACGGGAATGTTTTTGATCAGATCTCAGCTGATATACTGAGGTTGTTCTTTCTAAATGGGTACCCTTTATTCCTTGACAAAAATATTAGTACACTTATCAAATTTCAACGTCCCTTACTTTAAATTTTAAGGATAAATATACGAATATTAATGGTTCAGATTGTTATTAAAATGCGATGTGTGACATTATTATCACCATGCGCATCACTCTATCTGTTTGTATGTAGCTAGTGACACGTTTATTAGGTCAGGATCTCATTTTTATTTCCTTTGTATAAACACGTTGGTGTGAGCGTTTCATTTTACGACCGTGTATCTCTATCCCTGACAGCTATATAATCTTTCTGCGACGAACCCTCATATAGGGCGTGTTTTGCCAACTTTTTTTTACCAGTACCATAGTGAAAACTTAGGAGGGAATACGGTAAAAGAAAGGTTCTAATTAGTTTTATCACAAAAACAAATAATAATCTTTGGCATTTGAATTTTGTTTGATGTCAAAATTGCCTTTAGCACCGTCCCTGACACAAACACATAGGCGCACGACTTCCTCCCCTTTAATCTAAAAGCCCCTTCCTACTTTCAGCCCTTTACAGATAAAAAATAAATGGCGGACAAGTTTTAAAGGAGATAGGACTTGCAGCTTATCTGATATACTTGTGTCCAACGCGGATAGGCGGTCACAAGGTATAACGTATCACTCTTGTATTAGATTGAACTGACAATTACGTCAGAGATTGAAATCAGCTAAGTTTACTAAGGGTTTATATTTCATTTAATTACTTTCCACTCTTCCACCACACACGTGCGCGCATCTCATCTCCATTTTCATATGTATTTCTTTAGCGTAAGTTTTCTTTTAAAATCGTATAATATACATGACCGGAAGGGACATTACATCCAGGCTCGTCGCCTTATGTGTGGACTAGGGCTAATCAATTGGCAGCCCACGGGCCAAATCCAGTCCAACAAGCTTCGCAGATTTGCCTTCGGATTGAAAGTCCAACTACTGTATCACTGGAGATACGTCGTATAGTTCAGATGGTATGTAGAAGCGCCTGACCTTGAACGGCCAGAGAGATATTCAGTCTCTTATCAGTGGTGGGGGAAGTTGTTAGCCCAGTTACTTGGTCCTTGGCGCCACCAACATCGTGTGTTTACAAGGGAGTGCGAGTTTACTTTCCAGCGTAGTGCGTCCCCCAACCTAGACCAGGTATTTCTACCTTCAAGTGCCACCAACATCGTGTGTTTACAAGGGAGTGTGAGCTTACCCTCCAGCGGCGTGTGTTCCCCACTCTAGACCCGGTATAAGGGAGTGCGAGCTTACCCTCTAGCGGTGTACGTCCTCCACTCTAGACCCGGTACAAGGGAGTGCGAGCTTACCTTCCAGCGGTGTGCGTCCCCCCCTCTAGACCCGGTACAAGGGAGTGCGAGCTTACCTTCCAGCGTCATGCGTCCCCCACTCTAGACCCGGTACAAGGGAGTGCGAGCTTACCTTCCAGCGTAGTGCGTCCCCCACTCTAGACCCGGTAAAAGGGATTGCGAGCTTACCTTCCAGCGTAGTGCGTCCCCCATTCTAGACCCGGTATCTCTCCCTCTAAGCGCCACCACATAACGGCTGATTTCCTTTTAACCTTGAAAAATGCAGGTGGCTGGGTGACAGGGTAGTTGATAGTGACTCACACCCCTTCTATCATCCATCCAACAGAAGCCGACATCTCGACAATTGATATTTGCCTGTCTTATTTTATTGTTCGTGCACTATCTATAGTTATAGAGGGTGCTTTGCTTGTAATTAGTGTTATTGTAAGTTTTTAGAATGGCACTTTCTTCTTTGAGTAGTAGGAAACGTAAAAATGATTTAGAAAATTAACATCACTGAAATATATCATTATTATATATAATATGAAGTTACGTTTCACTCCCCCCTTTTTAAACTACAAAAGTAGTATCTAATAACGCTCCAAATTACTGCCAGATTGAATTAAATGTCTGGCCCGCAAAATATTATGATTTTTTGGAGTGGCCCACTTGGATAACTAACCGAATAACCCTGGTGTAGGCTATTAACTGCTATAGTGGGACAGAACTTTTCCGAGGGTACACAATAGGTGGTTTTCTACACGTAATACCTACAATGAGATGATGTGATGATAGTGTTTATGAAGTTTTTGAGTCTATGTGAGTCTTAACCCAACTCAAGTCTAATGAAACAAATCCTGGTGACTGTAGGGATCAGTACCCTTAAGGTAAACATATCCAAGGTACCATCTGGGACCCGAACCCAGAACCCCTAAGCTCTTAGACAAGTGCACTGACCACTACACTACTAGGCTGGTTACTAGCGTATGCAATTCATGCGTATAGCCCGAACTAGTTCTAAGAAACAGTGAGTTGTGGTATTTGTTCCACCTCAGTCCTCAGAGCAGTGGCTTATTCTCCGGGTATGCTAGTCCTGCGCCGCATACCCATAATGATATGGACTATGTTTTTTTAATTCAATGTTGTATGTGCTAACTGTGTAAATACTAATGTTTAAATTGCTAATAAATATACATATATTGAATTGTTATTTTTTAAACTAATACTGTTTCATATTCCAAGAATACTGTGTTTTAAGTAATTCTTCTTCCAAAAGGCTCTACTTAAAACAATAGGAGACTCAGGGCCTGCTGCTTGAAAACAGCAAGGCAAGCTAGGGAGGCTCTAATGACCTTGCCCAATGTCTAGAGGGTTGCAATATATTCCTTTCCGCTTGCCCACAAGTAATTTGCCAATGAGTTCGGGTTCTTACATCCCAGGTCATGCTGTTCATGTATAGCAAGCAATGCATTTTGCCAACTATTGAAAAAAGATTCAAGATCACGATTCATTCCAGGTATCAAAATAATCACAACTGAGTCACCTAAAACTCCAAAATAAGTATAGCACGATTTGTTCCACTATTGAAACTTTGAAATATAATTTATTCAGTCTCGTTAAGCAAATAAAATACATTTATAGAACTACTTTTTAAATACTAATGTGACTAGGCCACTTTAATAATAAATTTTCAACGATGTATTTACTCATCTAACAAATGGTTAGTAGTATATAATGTACTAGATCCCTTTGAATACTCTTTGAAATACAAAATATGAAAAGCTTTCTTACTCTAATGATTTTTGATTTTTTTTTAATATATAAAATACATTAGTAATTTCGTGGGGATCCAAGATGCGAATGACCAAATCTTGCGCTTGATTCTGGCACACAACTTTAGTGTTTTAAAATTTATTGCTTGAGCTAAGACAAGATATAAAAAATAATAATTTAGATTTCTCTTGAGATTAATGCAAGTACATTTCTTACTAAAATATATTTTTAATTTGAATACAAATTCTAGAACCTTGCATTTTTATACTGTGTCTTATTTGTCAGTGCGAAATTATAATGTCTCATTATGAGCCTGTTTCACCCCATTGAAGGCACCTAGCTTTGATAGGCAACAAGGTTCGAACCAGACGTCGCATCTTAGGGGGTAGACTGTGTTATACTACAGTATAAAACACATTTAAATTAGGACCAGTGAAATTTTTTTACAATATTTAAAAATATAAAATCATATTTGGTGAAAATATCATCAAAAAACCATTAAATTGATTCCAATTTTACTTCTTTTAAAATGTAAAAGGCAGAAAAACTATTTTAAAATGTATTCTGGTTCAAGCGTTAACTTGTTTCTAGCTTCCTGGTAAGCTAGCATTGAAATTAGACTTAAAACTTGTCCAAATCTTAAATTTTTTTCCTAGGCCGTATTATAAACGATTCTTTTTATTAAAGTGTGCCATGAACGTAATAATATAATATATTAATATAATCTGAATTGCAACTGATATCTAAAATGCAGTGTTTCTTAAATACACATTCTTATTTAATATGTATAGTCCTTATGGTTTGGAATTTTTATCAATAAAAAATCACTTTTTCTTAATAATGGTTTGTGCTTACGCATATTTAAATCGATGAAATATGGATGTGGGAGTTAGAATCTATATAAATGTACCCACATTTTAGAAAATTCAAAGTTTAAAACATTTTATTAAAGCCAACCCTAATATCACCAATAGGGACTCGAACCTGGATCTCCCTGTGATCTGGAATATAATCTATTGAGATGGCTGAGATCAATTGAACATTAATACAAGTATTGTTTATATATAATCTATAATAATGTATATGCTCTGCTACAAACACATAAAGTTTCTTACACATGCTCATGTAATATATGAAAACCTCCACTTAGATTATATATCAAAAGTCTTAAAGCCACTACCGAAACCGAGGTGTTATTTTTTCCACCCCTGTTACGTTGAAGGCTTTGGAACTAGAAGCTGGACCTCTGCATCTGGCATGAAATACTGTCATGAGAGCTTGTGTTTTAATTACACACTGTAAATGACCCGGATCACCCCCATACAACCCTCCGCCCTTACACCACTAACTACCCCTTCAACTGTCCTACGTACATTGAAATCATTTTCATCCTATGTTATAACAGTACAAAAAAATATTGGATTTTGTAGAGAGAATAATTAATTTCTACGGAAGGGTTTGAAAGACATTAATATTTTTTAAGCTCGATAACTCATAGATTACCTACTGGTAGTAAGGCTATTGCATATGATGTCATTTATATTATGGGTTTCTCCCAAATGGATTTCTGAAATGTGGACCACATTCTTATATTTAATTTAAATCATCTGTTCTATGAAAGGATTTTATAGTTTGGATATAATTTTGACAACTTTTTAATAACTTTTATTTAGATAAAAGCAAAGTTTTAACCAGCCTAATTGAATAAAAACTGCAAGTGTAACACAAATAACGAAGTCTAATTACTCAACACTAATTAATGATTATTTAACATAGTTTCAAAAACATTTAAAATTTATGTACTACAGAGACTTAACAAATTAATTAGTTTTGAACATACCTCTCCTACACATGCATTTGGATATGCGATTTTACTTATATATACAATACATAATACAATAGGATAGAGGTAGCCCATAATATAAATAACATAATATTATTTTGTCTTGTCTTGTAAATCAAAAGGTATTTATAGATATTTGTGATACATTAGTAAACGTAGACCACATTAATATATTTTTCTTCTTTATCTAATCACAAGAAAATACTAAGTCTAATTTCAGGTTACAAATAATCTGGAACATTAGCGCGGTGCCCATAATCGCCCCCTGAAAAAAAAAAGGAGTAGTAAGATGTTTGGAGGTAGCTTACAAAGCTATATAATCAGTTTGTGAAGTTTCATATTTGAATCTTATCAGGATGTTTGAGAAACACTATGGACAGACAGTCAGACAGAGAGATAAGCCATAGCTAATTTTATCATACATATTTTAAGAATAAAATGTGTTTTAATTAAGCAAAGCTACATAATGATTAAAAACCATAGGAAAATACAATTTTCTAAAGGAAGTAACTTTATTATACATCAAATAAAAGGTACGGTGTAACCCACAGACTTTCACACACTTTTATATTAAAATAATAGGCATTTACTAAAAACTCGTAAGATTTGTGAAATGAAATAACAGGTCTACACATTGTTTTATAAACATTAAACCAAAGATCATAAATGAAATAATACATACTGTTACTTACTCTATGACACTAGGACCTAAGATCACTATTACAGAATAGAGAAACATCTTTTTCCATCAAAGACCATAAGAATAAAATTCATTTTCAAAGACGTGGATTAAAAATTACATGATATACTTATATTTAAGAAATTATTGGTTTTATAAAAATATATTTCAAATAATAGATTTTAATCTTTAATAGTACTACAACCTTACAATTCTAATTTAGTTCGTATCTTAATTAATATTTGCGAAGAAATTATGAAAATTGGAAAATGTTCCCCATTTAAAGTATCCTCACCCATTAAAAGTACCCTCAAATTAATTTTCATGAGAAAATGAGAATTTACATCTTGTTTACAATAATAAAAAATATATAGATATACAATTTAATCAAAGTCGTCAAAGTGAAATTCACGAAAATTTATATTTTTCCTCTTGTACCCTTCAGTAAACTACCCTTCAATTTAGGTCTGGATATCTAACTCCAAAAACTCCTCTGAGGGATATTATGAAAAGCCCAGATATCAGGTTTTAGCCACATTGGTAAATTAATTTCGGCTCTAGCACGAGATACATACATTCAGACCTACGGACAGAGAGACAGACAGACAGCATTGCGAAAACAACAGCTTTGGTTTCAGGAGGCCATGAAACTTCGACATTTATCAAAATCTCGAGTTCAATTTTTTTGACGATCACAATACTTTCTCTACGATGTGTCGAAAGAAACTAAAAATAATATTAACATAATATATTTTAAAAATACAATATTTACTTAGTTAAAAAGCTTTTAATTTCAATAATGTATGAAGTTATTTAAAATTCTTTGTAACAAGAGTTAAAAGATTAAGGGATATTTTTTTAGCGTGAATAGTTGTAGTTGTAGAAAATCTATAAATTATAGTGTCATCACTATCCGTTTAGTTTGTATATATAATGATAGTCTTTAGACGGTTAGAAAGACGTGGAATGTGAATATAAACTTGTTGAAAATAATAACGATAGTTCCTTTAATTGAATGTGTCTCTATTCGATGTATTTTGTCTTTGACTAAATCTATCTTAGTTTTAAAGAGTAAGCTCAGCGTAACAAGAGCTGTGAGTTTCTTTGAGCCTAGGCATGGAGGGAGGGGGGGAAAGGAAGGGACGTCATTATAAGTAAGGCGTCGAAGCCAGACAAAGAAAAGTCCGGCGCGTGACGTCCCCGACCTTCAAGCAAGCCCTTTTAGGGCAGTGACCGAGACGCTAGCCGTCACCCGATAATGCTGTCACTTGAGTAGGGTCGTCCGGTTCGGTACTCTACCCCCTTTTACGAATACTACTGCTATTACGTTAACGAGATTAAACAGGGATTAGAGAGATTACAATAAGGATTTCTATCTGCGTGAAGGCTTATTTACAACGGAGTCCCACATGGTATAAATGCCAAACACATTGACTCTGGCTTTCTTGTAGCGGTTGGGTTAAGGTTTGATTCTCCTCTGGGCGTACAGAGAACGGTTTTTACAAATTGGTTTCCCCCTCCATCCCGAGATATTTAGCACCGAGTATTACCACCACCTCGGGTTACACGCTCATGTACTAGTTACGCTAATTTGTAAGGAAGGAGAAAGGTTAAATTAAGATAAAGTGTACCCTAATATGTGTGGAAGATGAATGGAAAACAATTTTGGCAATAAACACCCTCAGTACACCCAACAGAGATTCTAGCTCGATCTCCCCGTCATCGACAGCCTAGTGTACTGCGAGCATGAAGACTAAGGCTAAGACTAGGAATCTCTGAGGAAATCGGTTTCATGTGAAACTAAAATACATTAGGTCAGACGGGAGCGTTTATAGTAGCCTGCAATCAATTTCGTGGTCGTAAACATTTTCCAGCGAGTTGCAGAGCGTGAAACCTACCAAGAAATTCGGGTGAGACTTTTTGTTTCACAAGCTGCAGGGGGGTCATTATTTCAAATGTATCCATTTATACTAGGAAACCAACTACATGAGACTGACCTCTCTCGAGGACCCCCCTCGCATTTTATAAACCAATTATATATTGGGATTCCATAAGTATTTCTTCAAAGTACGTTATAAAATCAATTATTATTGATTTTAAACCCAATCATTATTTTATATTCTTCAAAAGTTCATATAAAACTTTATGCACCCTAGTAGTTCTTGGAATGATGTTGTTGACATCAGTCACAGCTCGTCAAATATTGTATAATACAAACCATTGTCCTTACGTGAAGATAACATAGGATAGATTCCCACTCTTCTGTTACCTTTATCTTCTTTTCTTCACTACAAACAGCTAAAGTAGTTGTTTATTGCAAGACATTATCAAGACTTGAAAGGTGCTATTCCATCTCAATTTCTGAAACATTTCACAAGCACAGCAATGCCTCGGGAAATCGATTGCAGTTTCGTATGAAATCGATTTAATGAAACCAAGTTCCTCGAAGTTTCCTAATATAAAGGCAGCCAAAGACTAGTCAACGAATGGAGCCGGTCATATACACAACTCATTGGAGATATCGCCACTAAAATAATTACCAGTTCCACTGTCCAGCAAAATAAATCTCGAAACTTAGAAGAGCTAAGAATATCTGTTTGGCAGAGAACTATCTCCTATTCCAAAAGGTTGCAGGCATATTTGTTGATAGAAAATACCTAAAAGGCCTCCAGAAATAGGGTGTGAAGAGTGTTTTTATTTAGATATATATATATCCATAAAACTTATTATATATATATATATATATCTATATAACCGATGGAGTTTTACAGCTAAAGACATATTATATAAATATAAATATATACATATATAAAACCATTGGAGTTTTACAGTTAAAGATTTATTATATATATTACTTTATAACAGTACTACTATATTGTTGATATATAAATATATAGATATATATATATATATATATATATATCACTCTTCAAATGTAAAACTCAATTTGTTGATTAAATTGAATTAATTGTAAACCCCCTAAATGAAAATAACAAAATAATTATTTAAATAATAATATTTGATTGACTAGCTCAAAATCCGTCAAACATTCAATAGACTCTTTGGGAGTAGTTCTCCCATCCCGGGACCCCTGGTTGGATCACTATGTCGAAACAGATGCCCGGTCTGTACGGAGGAAGGTGGTAAAATATCAAAAGAGACTAAATACTCAAATTAATAAGAATAAAGAAAAAAATTCATAATACTTTATAATACAAAAAAAACTACACTTTTGGGAATCGCTGTACCATGTCTGAAAGAACAATACAGGTGTAATGCAGCACACAACAATATCATTTATAAATGCTCAGTGAATACAAAAAGTACTATATACCTTGAAATTAGTAACATAATATCACACACATTTATATAGCAAAGTAAATAACAATCAATATGGTTTTACCTAGTCTGAAGGGCCGAGTAAAATATACCAAAACACACAACAGTGAACATGTTGTGTTATCAATATCCCCCATGCACTCAACATCAACAATACAATAAAATGGTTACAACCCTTTTAATTTAAAGTACATAATGTTAGTTATTTAAATAGGCTTACCCAATTTGATGGACCGAAAAGAAGTGCACCAAAACACACAACAATGAACATGGGTTAAATGCCCCCATGGATCCAACATCATCAATACAATCAAATTGTTATAACCTTGTTATAGCAAAAAGAAAAATGTTAGTTATTCAAATAGCTTTACCCTATCTGAAGGACCAAGTAGAAGTACACCAAAACACACAACAATCGGTTTAATAGGATTACATTCAAATG
This sequence comes from Timema genevievae, assembly GCA_902155825.1. NCBI lineage: Eukaryota > Metazoa > Arthropoda > Insecta > Phasmatodea > Timematidae > Timema > Timema genevievae. Next base: position 64,758 of record CABFWO010001284.1, read on the forward strand.
ATAGGACCTGGCTTTTATAACATAACACATACAATATTATATTTAAAAAAAAATTTATTTACCGGGTCACACTAACAGGAAAGACAAAACTTTAAACTTGGTATACTAAAGTAATAGGCCACCTAACTTATATTCTCAGATAGGATCAGGCACCTTCCCAAGACTTCTGTGCAACCGTATGTTTGTCTAGTTATCTATGTAGGCCGAATTAAGTATTTGTTGGTATCACCATATAATATTTCCTTCTCAGCTAACCAGTTCTCCGGAATGTATCATTTATCATCGTAGAAACATTATACAATTGTATAAAAACAATCTCATGTCATTTACAATACAAGCAGAATGCTCAATTTCCATGCTAAATGTAATACTTCACCAGGGGAGAGTTTTACACGAAGATTCCATTTTCACAGTTTAGTTAATAAATTGAGCTTTAAGAACTTACCAGTTTTAAGATTTTCAGATAATAATTACTTGTATATCGTCTGATTTATATGATAATGGTTTGTGTCTCCATCCGCCATCCTCACAGCCTAACATAGATCATATTCTCGAAGGAACCACCATGCACATAGAACCCAAGTAAAAAAACCACTCCTCCAAGCGGCAACGTAAGATAATACAAAACCCATAACCAAGGTTTACTATTAAATACCAATATGGAAGCCAATTACAGTGTTATAGTAGGCTATAATTAATAATATTGTGGGTCGCAGTATCACATAAAATATTGACATACAATTTTAAACATAGAATTTATTAGGCATATACTCTGTGGTTTTATTAGAAGATTCCTTTCTCGAGACCTCTTCTGGTCTTCACAGTTTTTAACAAATAAGTAGATTATACGCTTTGCAATTACGCATTACGCCTCGTAGCTCTCTCTTTCTTGAAGTGAGAATATATAATTACATCAATGATATCTACACTAATAACCAGTATAAGCCCCACATATAACATGGACAATAAGATACAATACACTCAAAGAATATTGGCACAAATCAATTTTAAGATGGATTCTATTGATTTAAGTATCACATAAAACATTTTAATACCAATCCTATCAAGCCTTCTTAATATACAACCTAAACTTGTAATCAGAAATAGAACTTATATTTTGGTAAGATTAACTAGTAATGTTTATCAATTTAAATTTAATATTACAAAATTAAAATGATTGAATTAATAAATGGTTTTATATGAAGTTTTCAAATAATAATAATAAATTAACAGAAAGGACTGTTCTCATAAAAAAGCATTCAAATCAATATCCAATTATTTTTTAAAAATTTATATTTTAGTAGTAATACAATTTATATATATAATAAAAAATAACCTCTTGTAATGAATGTCCTAGGACTTCTCTCCTTTAATAATATGGACTAACTCACTTAAAATGACAAGTTTTATTATTGGATAAATAAATACTTAGATTTCACCAATTCTTGAAAAATCTTTAGCTCATGGAAATATATGACTCGGATAAAATACAAGTTATTGCTTTGCTTGATAATAACATTCCACAAATTATATATTCTAATGTTATTTGAGGTCTAGGCTTATCTTTAAAGGAACTGTATACAGTCAAGCAGAGAAAATATAACCCTATATTTGAGGGATTCTTAATTTTTTTGCGAAGGACCACTTCCTTGCTACTAAAAAATTAGAACAAATTTATTTTTAAAATATTCTTAATCGACAATGTAAAGGTGTTATATTTAGGCATGGACTTAAAAATAAACTTCTTTGGAAGATTCCCAATTCATAAAATTGCCATTATCAAAAGGATCAACAATGGAAAAATAATGAATCAAAACATTGGGAAATAAAACCACTTACCAGAAAGATTAACATAGTCACAGTTAGAATATCTTAAGGTTAAAATTTAAATAGTCGCCATACAAAAACGCCACGTAGGAATCCAAGCTGATTTGTCTACTGTAGTTAATAAATTTTGAATAGACTATATAGCGTAAGGCTAACTCATAAATAAGAAGCACAACCAAACAAGATGGAAAAAAATATATTAACTTCTGAATTTTGGATTCCCAATGCGTCCATAACATTCAAATAAGTATTGAGAAAGATAATTTGATCTATCAATAGGTATAGATAATAAAAATATACCTCTGAAATCTTTCTTGTTTATAATAAAACCAATGTTAGCAACCGCTGATATAAGTAGGGACACTAGTAGATTTTTAAAATTCCCCCAAATTATAACTTTCATATGCCAAGGAACTCTTTAGAACGTCAATGGTATTTAATTATTTGGTAGATTATTGTAAAAGCTGGCAAGCATTATAATAACAGCATAAATATAGCTTCATTTATTATCATAATTTTAATTCAAGTGTAAATTAAGCTTAGCTACCCGCCAAGAATATTTATCAAAGCACTTTTCTTCAAAAGAAGTGAAATAAAACATAATCAATGTTTACAGAGTCTTAAATATGATTGCATTGTTAACGTTAATAATACTTCATAGATAATTAAAAACCAAAGAATAAAATAACTATGAGCAACTACATTCAATAGTTCTATGTCCCTCAAACCTATTTTAATTCCTAACATCCTCCCAGCTTGAGTTGTGTCGACAGTAACCAACTCTATTTAAAAAAAAAAATCTTCAACTAATACTTACATAGGTACAAATTATTTACAGTAAGAATTTGCGTGGGAGCTTTACCTCTCGGTCACAACGAGTAGCAGCCCTTAGATCCTCATTAGGACTAACAATAGCTTTTGAAATCTCATTTACAATACATTTTCTGTCCTGAGAGGACACACTTCCAGAGAATACACACGTTGTATTGGTCTCAAAAGTTTACCGGTCAATGTACTCAGGCGGACCAGACGAACTGCACCATCTCGCCCAGGCAATAATTACTCTTCCAACCTGGCTAAGGGCCACTCAAGTCTCTTTGTATTGTCGCTCCAAATAAACACCACTTCACCAATTGTAATTTTCCTCCATTTTTTCAAATCCTGTCCTTTGCATGAGTTGCCCAAAATACTCACTCCGAAATCGTTGACGCAGGTCATCTCTTAATTTTTGCTGCAACGCCTCCCACGGCTTAAATCGCATGTGTTTACATTATCACAATCCGGAACATCAATTCCCCTAATCTCCTGCAAGATTATTACTGGAGTCTGTAACGTTATTTGCCACCCTACTATGTATTTCCTTATTTTTTCTAATTTTTGTAAATGGTTTCCAATTTATTTTCATTTTAAATTATGCAGTTAAAAGTTCGGCCGCAGCTTAACACGCTGTGTTGCCGAGGTGACAAATAATACGGTTTACATCCATTCAAAAAAATAAAAGGACGGAAGGAAGAAAGTCTAACACTGTTTTAAATCATTTAAATAAGGAATTTTGACATAAGGAAAAACACTTATCTCTAATTAAACATATTAATTATCCTTCTAAGAAGTTTGTTGACTCTTCTATTTATTTTCAATGTCGGCCATGATTTATTTCAAGGCATGCGCACTCTGCGGATTTGGTAAAACAAGTGATGGGCGGTTCTCGCGATTGTAAAAGAAGAAAAGAAAAAAAAGACGTGATGTAGATACCTCCAAAATAGCGCGCATTTCAATTTCAACAGATAAAAATAAACATTTTAATTCTTTTAAGAAACAACATTGTTCATATTCACTGACATATATTTCAATATTTATATTAAATTTGCATTTTATTTCATGTTCAACTCTAGTTCATAGCCAACCTTTTAACTTTTGTTTTAATGTATTAGTTTTCTCTTTGGACTTAGAAGAAAATAGAACGTTTTTAAATTTGATTCATGGAAAAATTTCTGAAAAAGATTAGTGGTGGCTTCCTTGATTTCTTTCTTTTTTTACATGGAGCAAAATCTGTGTGGCTCCTAACTAAATTTAATTTTAAAGTGGAACAATGGTTGGAAAGTTAAGTGCAAATGCACAAATGGAAAGTTAAGTGTCTGGGGATGAACTAGAGACTGTTTATTTCTTCTAATTGTAGGCGAGTTAGAATAAATAAAAGGAAACAGATTTCAGAAATTCATGCTGTTTCAACATGGACGAATTCATTGGTGAGATCCAGCCAAATCTTCAATTTTAAATATATTTTTTTCTCTCTTTTTTATCAAGCGACAAGGTTTTATACAAAAACTTTCAAAAAAGACTAAATATATATTCAGACTCTTTATCAATTCCAGAGAATTAATTAATATTTTATTTTATGTAAAAATATTAGTTCTATTGATTGCTTTTCCTCCTTCCTCAACAATACTTTTTTTTCCTTACTCAAAACCATATTAACTATATAAGTCTAGCTTATATAGCCTATATATTTATTTCACTCTAGTATTATATATTCTAAAACTCCTAAATTTAACCATGTTTGGAGATTGTTATTTTAATTGATTAATTTTGTTTAAGAATTTATGTAATACCATATATTTTATTTTTATTTTGTCAGATTATCATTATATTTATTTGGAATTCCATAGGTAGGATTGGGAAGTGGTAAAAGGGAAACAATAATAGTAATAATAATAATAATAGCACACAAAACTTTCAATAATTGTATTATTTTATTGTAATCTAAATTAGTGCATTTTGTTTTAATGATCTATTTTATTTCAATTGTTCATGTTTTGTTTTAAGTATTATTTCAACTCTTTTAAAGACTTACGGCACACCATTATTGAAGGTAAGGTAGTGTCATTATCATTAACATTATAATATCCAGAAAACGTTCCCGAGCACACCCAGTGGTCTCGAGCATTATGGGTCATCGTGTCTCTGTCCTCTGTCTAAATTTGCTGAGCTTAAGTAATTTTTTATTATTATTATTTTCTCCCTATCCTAGAAGTGGCGCCCAGTAAATACATAATTTTATTCATCTCAACGTTACCTTTCGTTGTGTATAAAGGATAAGGAAGACTCAAACTTGTATTTTTATTAGAAGTCAGTGGTATTAGGTCTGAAGGATCATTCGACACATAGGTGAGTAGACGAGCACTAACAAAATCCTCACATTCACAAAGAGCTATAGTCATCTCTTCAAATGAGAGTAGAGCCTTTCCCAATACTCTTCATAGTAGTTGCTTCACTATACGTACCAACAACTCCCACCAGCCACCCAACCATAAAGCTGTAGGGGTATTGAGTTTCCAATGGATACGTTTTGCGGTGCTAAATTCGGTGATCTTATGTCATTCAAGCCTTTCAAATGAATTCGCAGCACCCACAAAATTTGTTCCACCATCACTAAATAGCACCGATGGCCTACCATGTCCTGCTATGAAGCCACGGAGAGCCTGGAGGAAATCAGGGGTTGATAATAAAGACACCAGTTCCAAATGTACTGCTTGGAACACCACACATGTAAACAAGCCTATCCCGGCTTTCTGTCCACCTTTAATATACACCGGTCCAGCAAAATCAACATCAGTAATCTCTAAAACCGCAACATCCCTTATTCGATCAGCTGGCAGGAATGCCGGTATATTCGTCATTTATTTGCATCTTGCCTTTTGCAAACAGTACACTTAAAGATGAAAGATCGGACTCTCCTTCGTCCACAAAGTATCCATAATTGTTCCCTCATAGTTCTCAGCAATCCCTGCACACCAAGATGACATAAACTATCATGTTCCACTTTTATCAATAACTTCACAACAGTGTGGTGTGCGGGAAGAATCATAGGGTATCTAAGAATCTCACTGTCTTCCCGATGTGTTATCTTACTATTCAGGAGAAAAATGCCTTGCTTGTCTTTAAAAGGATGCAATGATACAATTTGTTGGTATTTCTCATCCTTGAAGGATTCCAATTGAATATATTTCACAACCTCATACTTGGCATCTTCGATTTTCTGGACAGAAAGTTCATCATTCATACAATGATTAATCCTGCGATAATTATTGACAAAACGCTGAACCCATCCTACCAAACGTAGTACCATTTGATAACGAGGGTAGTATTGTGAGTAACATTCAGAAGTCTTGTATTATCTATATTTCACACAGGTCATGAATTTGGAGGTAATATTATTCTTTTTCTCTGCATTGACTTCATCTCATTGACATATACATTCATTATTAGGCCACTCAGCTGATGGTATTCGCAGCCAACTAGGCCCCTCCTACCATCATCACTTCAACAATTGCTTGGCTGTACAACCTCTAGATGGCAGGTCAGCCGGATTTATGCACCCAGCCACAATCCATGTTTGGTTTGTCTTCGTATTTCCACAACCCTATTCCATACAAATGTGGCCCATTGATCATCACATTGGATCCAAACAAGAACAGTGGATGAATCGCTCCAAAAACACATAGGCAGGTAATTGATAGATAGGTCTTCTGCCACTGATGCACTTATTCTTACTCCTATTGAAGCTGCTAACAGTTCAATCCGGGGAATAGTCATTTTCTTAAATGGTGCCACCCTTGACTTAACCTCAACTACCTGCACATAAACACCGAGGATATTATCTACTCTCAAAAATACTGCTGTTGCATATGCCAACTCGCTAGCATCACAAGATATATGTAGACTCTACCTGTTTGTGTGACTCAGTTATTCATTTATTAACCTTAGAATCTTTATTTTTGTTAGGCATGGTAGTTCATCCACCCAACTTCAAAACTTGGTTTTAATATTCGGACCTACTTCAGTGTCACAACCTCTCTTGGATTCCCATGTTTCTTGCAACAATAACTTAGGGCAAAATGACACAAGGTATGAAAACCCGATGGGGTCAAAACCACGATGGGTCATGGAGAAAATCTTTCTTTTTGTTACCACATCCAGGCTAATGTTTGTTAGACACTCTGAACTAATCTCCAATATATCACTCACTTACACTGTTCCACTTTAGGCTTAATATATAAGACTGTTCGTCAGTGTAACATGTTGGAATATCTTTTGATATAGTGTGTTCCTATCATCTAATATCGAATTTTCGTTCTAACATCAACTCGCTAGTTTCTTGAATGAACTCATACAGTTCTTGTTTATTCTCAACACTTGTGACAATTGTCAACATAAAAGCTCTTCTTTAATTTCAAAACTGTGGGCTTGGAATGCAAAGTAGAATCATCACACTTGAATAAAGACTCTTTTAGATGATGCTCAATCACAGCACCTTGCAGAAAAAGAATAAAAGTTACACCAAACACTACTCTTGTGTGAAGAAAGATCACTACTTGTCCCTCTTCATTCTTATCCACCTATACAAATCTTAAATATCTCGATCTTCTTTACATAAGTTTATTTGCAGGAAAGCCTTATTAATATCAGATATAACACCAATTTTGTTCAATCTGAAACGTATTAAAACTGATTGGATACACTCGATTAAATTAACACCTTTGTTTAAGCCAGTGATTCCCAACCAGGGTTACACGAGCCCATGTCCGGGGTTACGCGAGAGTTTGCAAAAGTTTGCGAAAAAATAGTACAACCTGCCACCCTTTTTTATACTTAATATTTTGTTAATGTGATAGTGTTTAGCTAACTATTATCTTTCTAACTACTACTACTTTCTGTGGGCGCGATGAATGCAAACTGACGCCTTCTTATTTATTATTATTAGCACCATTTATTACTATACGTTCGGGTTGTACTTAAGTCTTCTTATTTATAGTCGCTGGGTTTATCATGGGATCGTTGTATTTGAAAATGCACAGATGGCGCCCCCTCAATGATTGTCTAAAAACGGGATTTGTTACTCTTGTCCAAGAAAATAAGTCATATATTATAACGACCCACTGCTTTCTTCATAGAGATGTTCTGGTTTCTAAAATGAATATATAATATTTGAAACATGCTCTAGATACAGCTGTTAAAATAGTTAACATTATTAAACAGCATCCTTTGCAGTCCCGCAAGTTTACAAAAATTTGTTAAAACATGGGTAAAGACTACGTCACGTGACCTATTCAACACACTGAAGTTAAATGGCTTTCAAGGTGAAAAGTGTTGACACACATATTCGAACTACTAGAGTAGTTCAAGATTTTCTTCAGAGGAAACAACAAAAATTATTTTTCCAACTATCTTGAGGACGAATCGTGGCTCCTGAAAATAGCATACCTGGCAGATATTTATGAACACCTAAATAAGTTGAACACCAACATGCAAGGTCCCAAGGAAAATAGGTTGACGTGTACAGACAAACTCGTAGTATTCAAAAATAAATTTGATGTTTGGAAAAACATATATCTAAGGGTAATTTTGAAATGTAACCCCCATTTTCTCATCTTCAGAGAATTAAAACTGACCACTAATGTAAAACCTGCCCCTGATTTCTGGCCATATGGAATCTCTGGCTGAATATCTTGCCAAGTACTTCCCTTCTTTGTCATCGGAAGAGTATAATTGGGTCAGGAACCCTTTCAAAGATTCTCCAAGTAGTTCAGAAAATTTACTCAGCCTGCAGGAAGAATAACAATTGAATGAACTGAAGTATGATTGCACACTAAAAATTTAATTAATTAACTGTCATTAGATATGTTTTGGATATCAGTGTAAACAGAGTTTCTTGCCATCTCCCAGAAAGCCATTAACATATTGCTACAATTCTCAACATCTTACTTTTGTGAGCAAACATTTTCCTGTTTAATGAATGTAAAAACCAAACCAAACAGTAGAATAAACTGTTGTCTGTGGAAGAAGAGCTGTGCGTGTGCCTTTCAAAGATGCGACCACGAATTTAGTTGTTCTGTTAAAAAAAGCAAGCCCAAGTTTCCCATAAAATTAAGTGATAAGTAATTTCAGCTGTGAATTAATATTAAGCCAATAAAATATAACTTATTTTTTCGTTAAAGAGTCTATAAAAACTTTATAATAACACAAATGTATTGGAAAATATATACACCAAATTTGTTTATAACCACTGAAATTGTAGTTAATTTTTTTATTAAGAGTAATATTAGTAAGCTAAATATTAATAGGCAGTAAATACTTGTATAATATTCTATTCAAAAGCATGATTTAATTATCATTTATTACAAACAATTTTTTTACGTGTCTTTACTAAATTTAACCCTGTCGAGTTTATTATGTCAGCCATGTAAGGGGGTTCCTTGAGATTTTTCGAAATATTTTAAGATTTCCTACAAAAAAAAGGTTGGGAATCACTGGTCTAAGCAATAATTCAATGATGAATTAAGTTTTTCTTTTGCCGAAGCATCAAAACATGTCTTACTTTGGTAGTACTGTTCTCTTTGACAACATGCTGATGAGATAGATAGTGTCCATAGATTCCTATCTCAGAATTACTGACAACTTCAATAATACCTTCTTCTCTCCATTCATCTAATACTTGTTGATAAGTTTCGTAGTAGTCATCCATCTTCAATTTACTTACTGTCGTGTCGAGTCTTCTTCGGGCCATATTGTTATTGGAAGGCAGCGATGGGTGGCCCTCTATTCAAGGCATGTGTACTTCGTATCGGCCATCCGAGTTCACTGTTACCGTCTCTAGGAAGTTCTCCTTAGCTTCTCACTCGATTTCTTGTCTTGACTTCTTCTTTCCTGGATTCAAGATTCCTAGCACATCCAGATTCCATAGATCAGCAATATTGGCATTAGCATCAAACATTGCCGTAACCATTATGGCTTTACTCTCAAGTGCTTCTCCTCTGGGGACTTTACCCATAAGAGTCCTGCTCAGTAATGTTTCAACTGCAACTGGACCACATTGAAGGATGTGACGCGAACCAGTTAGTAGCTTTCCTGCCACATCGGCACCTAAATAACCTCTACAGGAGCAAGACCCTGAACAATGTATCTTATTATGAGGTGGTTGTTCTGTAGTTCTTGTGTCTAGGAACCTTCACTGACATTTGATGGGTTCCCACCTATTGTTTGCTGATCCAATGCTTGGAAAATACAAGAATATTTGACAGCCAGGCTACCTAACCAAATTTGATAGCCCTCATGTTCAAACACAGCTGTTTGAACTCCACCAAACAAGGCTTGGATAGTTTTGTCCCTTTTTAATAGAGAATATCCCATCTCTCTCCAGTGCTGCACTCTTCAAAATGTAGGATTTCTGCGACCCTGTGTCTATAACAGCACGAAAATGGCGCTCAGTGTCAGCACTCCTAAGTCAAACAACAAAAGTTTTAGAAATATTTCAGTAGTAGTATGGTTGGATAAATCATTCTCTACTACTGGGGTTGTCGATACTTGAATGGTTTAAGCTATGGGTTCATGGGATTTCTTAAAACCTTCTTTGTTAGAAGCAAGATTATGACACATCATAACAAGGTGCCTTTTCCCACAGATTGCACACCTTAAACTGACTTTGCACCTCTTAGAAATGTACACCGTCCTCAAACATAAAAATTAGCACCCATTACTATTCAATATTTGTCGCTTTTTATTAAAGGTAGTTTTCGGTGCCTTAAAACTATCCTCAATTGCGTGGCATTTGTCACAAAACAAACTATTTCCTATCCTTTGAAGAGTACCTTTAATATTTATTAGTCCATCAGCAGTAGGAACACTATCTTCAACCTGGTACTGGCCTATCTTCTTTCTTGTTGATCTATGGCCCAATCTTAATTCAAAACCAGATTCAGTAAGGGAAATCCTTTCTTCCCCTTCCACTTCAATCTTCATGAAAACCAGGATATCACTCAACCTACTTCTGATTCTTCCTTCTCCGTCATAAAGTGCTGTAACAGTAGATATAGAAATGTTGGAGTTCCTCTGCCACGCAAGTAATAGTTCCTCTGGTATGAATGAATCTACCAAGGGATACAACATAGCAGCACACTTGTCGGTTGTAACGCCAAGTGTATCCAAGGCTTTCAAGTAAGTCTCAATTTTGTTATATAGTGTGGAAAGTCCAATTGTCTCTGACGGTTGCATTGCATTTTGTAGTACTAGCTTTAGCAACTCTCTAACATAAACTTCTATGATAAAATCGTCGTGACCAACGCATGACTTCAAGTTATCAATCACCAGGGAGTAATAATTATCTCCAGTTGGAGGGACACTTTCCACAAAATCCCGAGCTCATGTACCAGGAATTGTTGCCTGTAATAAGTATTGAAATTTATCCTCTGGAACAATATCACAATCTTAATTAATCTTCTTGAAATGACTCCAGATTTGCAACCAATCCCTCACATAGCCTCAAAATGTCTTTAATTAATTCACTGGAAGCTTAAATTTTCTCTTACGTGCGGTGTTTATGTTAGCACTTACACTCGTGGCATCATCACCACTAGCATTCATAACCTTCAAAGTTGTATTCTTACACATATTAAATTTCATCACATATTCATCAGCAGCTTCACTTTCTTTATCGAAATACAACAATGTTGGATCTGTTTCTAGCATAAGGTTGATTATGTCTTTGTCTATTGCATTTAATTCAGTAAACTTTTGCACCAGCAAGTCATAGCAGGCTTGTACATCTACCTTGTCTATAATCTGCAACACAAGTTCCTCATTAAGTTTCGTTAATGCTTTAGTAAATGCACTACGCAAAGCAGCACGGGCTTTTTTTTTAATTAATTTCCATGACTAGACCTACACTTGAGTATAGTTTACAATTTGCTTTTTAAACTCATAATTGCCCTGTCATGGTCGCCATAAAATGTAAATTAAACTTAGCTACCCGCCAAGAATATTTATCAAACAGTTATTCTTTTAAAAAAAAAGTGAAATAAAACATAAACAATGTCTACCAAGTCTTAACTATGATTGCATTGTTGAATTTAATAATACTTCATAGATAATTAAAAACCAAAGACCAAAACAACTATGAGCAAAACATAAACATCACTTAAACAAGAAAAGCTAGACTTCACAGCCGTCTTGATCGACTACATTTACTACATACAATAGTTCTATATCTCTCAAACTTATTTTAGCTCCTAACAAGTGTAGCAAAGATTTAATATTTCTCCAATGATAATTTTTGAAACGCAGATGTAACGACTATGAAAATTTTTTTACTAAAACAGTCCTAGCTTTTTAAATCTACAGTCTATTACATTAAACTAACTTAATTTTACATTCATGATAGCTTTAAAAATTTATTGGTAGCTGACCGGTCATCAAAATATTGATATAGATAAGATGTACAGTGCATTTTAAATGTTGATACATCTTTATAATTGTATTGTCAAATAAATATCAGTCTAATTAACATAAATGTTTTATTCATACTATCATTTGCAACTTTTTCAAGCCATTTAAAAAACTTAAATCACAATATGAGCATCGTGAAGGGGTTTGCACTGAGCATTAAATTGGAAAAAGTCTCAATATGCCATCCTCAATGGAATTACCCCTCCCTCAAACTTCTAGACTGTTCCATGTACATCTTGAAAGTAGTGTTTCTCCCAAATTAATCCCAAAGCTGGTAGAGGGAGGCGAGCAAGTAACCTAGAAACAGGGAAGTTTCCTGGGATTATTATTAATTAATCTGATGGTGGTATCAGCCTGCTTGTTGCTTTATTGATGATATGATGATGACTGCCATCCAAACACCCTCCACCTTTGGTCAAAATGTTTGATCAGTTCTACTAGAGTAAAGTGGAGTAAGCAGTATCCAGGCCTGACTAGGAATATTCCATATTCAAAAGTAGCTATATCCTAACTCATTTAAAAAACTGGATAGAGGCCTACCTCTGGATTCATCAGATCCTTGGCTACGAAATAAATATTTTAAAATGTGCACAGAATATTTAAAATCCTAAATAATCAAGGGAGAATAGTTTACTGTTGAAAATTCAGTTATCTATCATTCATATCTACAATTGAAAAATTGAAAAATTAAGAAATTGATTAAATCATTATGTAAAAATGGCAACCTCAAATTTCAATTTGCAGAAATAGCTATTTTCTTTTTTGTATAAATATCAGAGAATATATTATTTAACAATAATTTATTCATATATAAAATTAAAATGATTTTAATTTTAAATAAAATAATATAGTGCTTGGCAATAATTTGAAAGTAATATTTTGGAAACATTGCAAAATAGCTGGTATTTTACCAACAGTTTAGAATGTATTAGTTTATTGCAATAGCTTTATCGTAGTTTGGCTGATATTTTACTCTTACACAGTATTTCCACAAATTTGTCAATATTACTATAAGAAAAACGATATATCAGAAAGTTAATGGGATGTCTACTTGATAATAATAAGTTAAAAATGTGCTTAAAAATTATAATTAATTATCTTTATTTCAATAACCTAATTTAAGATTTAAATGTGTTTGCATCTATGAAGAAAATAAAAATGGTACACATTTTAAATCAAAAATCATAGAAATCCTTTGTCCAACTGCAAAAAACAATCAAGTGCATCGTATTTTCATAAATCTAGATTGAATCTCTCGTGCCATATAATACCAGTTTTGTTAACTAAAACAATGATATTTCCTTAAGAATAACTTTTTTTAATTGCTATTTAAAATGAGAATATTAAACCAATATTTTCACTCCCCAAAAACAATTTTAAGTGGATTTAATAACTTGTGTCATTGGACTACTCAGTCTTAATTGGCTCGACTTAAAAACGTGTTTTAGATTTTGATTAAGGTAACTAAGAATTATTTTTCCCTCTGTTGTTCATTTAGTGAAATAACATTTCCCGATTTATATGTTTGGAAAACTATGAACTTTTAAAATGAACTTTATTTTTCTTGAACGTGAGCAAAACATTTTAAATTGGTTCTACATTTTTAATATATTGGTTTACCTAAAATATATATGCATTTGTGAATGACCAAGTCTATGTTATGTTTGTTGCTAAGACGAGTAATATGTTCCAGCTATCTTTGGTTACAATAGTTCGATCACTTTCGTGGCATAGTATCATGTCTTGTTCATTTCAGCTGTTTCGTATCTTCACAGTTTTAGATAAGAATTATATTTTCAACGTAAATACAAGAGCTTTAGACCCTCATAGCTGGCATCTAATTGAATGAGATAGCTAATTGCATACCACGTGATCTTCCTGTTCAGGAGTTACGTAGAAAGCCATCTGAATTAAAGGTCTGGTTGTTAATGGATAAAATCAACAACGATTTAATCGCTACTATGACCAGATTCAATGGCCAAATGGTATAAGGTGTCACTATGGTGTTAGACTGGCATGCTGACGACGGAGAGATCGGGTTTCAAATCTTAGTCGATTCCATTGGTGGTGGTTTTCCTAGATTGTATCCCAATCTTCTTCCACGCAAATGTGTGTAGACTACCTCTAAAATACTTCCTTTCTCATCCTTAATCTATTAAAGTAAATACCATAAATGTGTGTAACTGGAACAAAATAATTATCTAAAACCTGTTTTTTACAATACATTACCTACGCTAAATATTTTAGTTCTTTTACATCTGTTTAAACCTATAGCTTTGTATCAACACGTAGAGGTTAGGAAAATTGGCAAACAAAGGAGAATTTAAGAACGCGGTAGGAAAAACAGTTTATAAAATACAAACATTTTCATTTGAGGCAACATTAGTGTGGAGATGCAGGTAAGGCGAGAAAATGCCAGTGTTTTTGTAGTTTATGTAGCAACATTTTTTTGATCTAAAAATATCTAATATTGATTTCTTACAAACATATAATCTAATTTATTTACATATCAACAGGTTGTTGAATATCTGTAATGAGCATAGTGACTTCATCTAAAAACCTTTTTAAATGAAGCGAAAAAGTTTTCACATAATTCCAGGACACCTTTAACAAATATTTAACAACGTTTGAGGTCATCATGCAAGGAAAATTATATTCTTTTTATAAAAGAAGTATTTTATTTATTTTGACCAAAAAACATTTTGCTGTAAAAATTGCAAAAACACCTACCTTTTATCATTATCTGTGCATCCCCACCTTAATACCATTGTACTATATTATTAGTGTTATAATTGTTTGCATACCTAAAGTCATACATTCAGTTTCTAAAGCCTTCTGGATAAATATATATAATTATACTAACTCTCAAGTCAAACACATGTTTATAAAAGTAGCTTTTAAGAATGAATCAAAATTTAACTATATGACAAAGCCAAATATTTTTATTATACATTATAATTGTCAAAAGAATAAGGGAATGAAAAGTAGTAGACATAATCATCGGTGGTAAAATATAACAGCTACATTATTTTATACCAATTCAATTGCATAGTTAGTAAAGCAAGGGGCTAAAAAAATGCATCGTGATTGATTAATTTGGGATGTGTACCTTTTTATTTTATTAACCACGTGTTGCTACTTGCTTAGGCTATACGTAGATGTGATAATTAATCTAGTACGTTAGGATTGAGAAAATAAGCATTATAGAGGAAGTAAACTCACATTAACGTTGTAGGATATTAGGGAAACCATTAAGAAACAAAAATCCTCAATAGACATAACCGGTATTCAAACCCCGATATTACCACCTTCATAAGTCCAGTCTAACACAAAGGCGACGATTTTAACCATTCAGCCATTGAGTTAGGTGGCTTTATAAGATTTTGTATGGGTCTACCTTCTAAATTAAACGAAAAATGAATATATACAAAAAATATTAAGGACAATGGTTTAAACAAAATCAAATTTTGGTGTGATATTCATCATCATAAGCTATTAATGTTAGCTATTAATTAAAATAATACTGTCATATAAAATGTATTTTTAATGTAATTTATTTTGACTCAATTTGTCTTATTGCCTGTACATGTTATTAGCATACAGGGATTTAGTAATTTTATTTAAATTGGTAGCCTAGGATTTTAACCCATTTTAAAACAAATTTAATTTTAAATATTGTAATGGAAATGGTTACAAGCACAATATAATATGTATATAATGCTTTCGTGTAATACTGACCCCAGTAGGGAGAAAGATAGTTTATTAAATAAATAGTCCGCTGCACCGCTAGTAAATCTTGCTTCTATAGCTTTTAATTTTATTAGAACCGTAACTTTTCAATGTTATGTTTTTTTTGTCTCAAAGAGTAACGAAGATATGTTCAAAATTGGAGATACCCCCTTTAGTTGACGCATTGTCTAGGGCATCACTTGCAGTAGTATAGACTGCCGATGACGAGAAAATTGTGGTTTGAATCTTGGTTAGGTGTACTGGAGGTGATTTTTCCAAAATGTTTTTTTATTATACCTCTACGCCAATGAGGGTACATTTTACCTAAATATGGTCTTCCTCATCCTTAAAACCACTAGCGTAGTTAGTACATAAACGTATAGCTCAAACGGATAGTAAAACGCAGTACTAAAAAAATATTGGAGACACACTAATGTGAAGTAACCTCTAAGTCATTTAACCGGAAAAATAAATGTGTTCTTTTGTTTTGAATGCTAAACAATGCCTCGAAAAAATACGAATTTTAATCAAAATCATTAGAGTTAATAAAAGATAAAATATCTTATTCGTCTTTTAGCCCTTAAGTAAACTACCCTTAGTTTTAGGGTTATAGAGGCTCATTCAAACATCAATCTAGGGAAAATTAGCTTACCCTAGATACCAAGTTAAAGCCCTATCGGTAAAATGTTTTCACCTCTAAGTTGAAATACACACAGACACACAGGCAAACAAACCGACAGAATTTATCTAAAAAACTTTTTCTTGTTTAGGGCACCATGAAACGTTCACATTCATCATAATCCAGAATTTGACTTTTTTTTTCTATAACAGTACTTACTCTCTCCCCACGGGATGAAGAGAAAGTAAGAATCAGTAGTCCAAAAGCCATCTAAGAATAGTATTTTTTTAAATGTTTATAGATATGTTATGTAACGTTGTGTTACATCATATTACCCAACCTACACGCATAAACTCTCTTTTAGATTCATACTACCCGCTTCGAATAGTATCGAGACTAATAATCTTTCTGCAATAGTAACCTTCTCTATTGTAGTCCAAAGTAGTTTAAGTCTATATCAAGAACAATATTAAACAATATAAAACAAGAATAAACTCCCTGCAATCACATACTGTCCATTTACTTACCCTTTGTATCTTCTGGCTAGAACAACCTCCAATATTGGATTATACACGTCGCGTCCTAGATTGAAGAGTGGGACAAACAAGCTTTAGTGAGCCAGCAACTGATGTTCCGAGCGGGCTGGTCAACGTTACACAAATGGGGGCCGACAGATATTTCACTCGAGAAGTAGACGGTGACTATCCCTCCCTCTGGCGAACGAAAAAGACTGAACCACCTATACATCACGTGCTTGTGTACGTCACGAGTGAAGGAGACAAAAAGAGCACTATCAACAAATAGTGGACGTGATCAAGACAGGGCAGCAAGTCCTTAAGCTTGATCGATGTAGAACGTGTTCCTCTACAAGCATCATAATGACCGATGTGACGTAACTCTCTAGTTTTGAGATCTCTCACCTTTCCAAACCCAGCAACTAGTACCTATATAATATTGATGTATCTGAAGACAAAATTGACTATTGGATTTGACACCTCCAGGAGATGTCCTATCCAGGACTTGGACACTATCGGGATATATTTATTTTAATTGAACTTCTTTAGAGACTTAAACTATGGCTTGTTTAATTTTGGACTCTAGATTAAAGTAGTATTTAGAGTAAGCCAGAATAGGCATCGTAAAGTGATAACTAAAAATTATTGGTTTAAGAAGTAAATTTTCATATGGGACACCAATTATTTAAACAGCACTACTTGGGCGCTAGTGTCTGTTATGTTACTTGAATATTTTAGATTGCCACCTTTATGAACTAATTTCTGCATGAAGTACTAAGTTTAAATTGTCTGAATATTGTGGTTACTAGTATTTGTAAACTCCCTTTTTGATAATGTTCCCTTATTTGATTATTATTTGAATTATATGTTAAATTAACGTAAAATTTTTCTGATTGATTACTATTTAGACTTTAATATTTTCCAAATCATTTAATAGAAATTATTGGTGGTATAACTAGGCATTTTTGGTATCTTATATTATTTATTATTAACAAGTAAGGATCTTGTTAACGTCATTAGTTGTGTCTACATTTAATAGTCCCGCGGGAGTTTGACTTGAGGTCTCTAAGCCAAACTCTTGTGTTCTTTGAAATTTCTGTATGCTATTAAATTATGAATTTAACTTTACTAAATTATGCGGTCTGTATACACTGTAGTGAATCAGACGCTTTTGTAACAATTTAAAATATGCCCACCAGGCCCTTTTTTGTCGTCGTATAAATATCTGGCTCGATATTTATTGAGTAATAATTTGTTATAATTTTCAACTTTTATTGTTGTTCTGTCTATATTCACTGTGGGGAATCTGACATATTGTAGTTTGGTTGAGTAGTTGTCTCTTCCAGACTGACCCATTTGACTAAAGGATATGTTTCAAGTTTCGAAACCTTCTTATAATCGTACTGCGCATAACTAAAGATATGTTATTATGTATTTATTTTCAACATATCTCCGATGGACCTATAAGGCCATGTAAATTATTTTTTTTACTGTTCTTACCTTAAATAAACTATTCATATTGTTGTTTAAATCTTGCTAATGTCTTACTTTTTTTTATATCTTCTTTAGATTACACCTATCTTCCTTTTAGTATAGTGTGGCCGTAGCTAAGTGGTAGTAGAGTGGGTGTAACTGTTATGTAGATAGTTAATACCTAAGTGTTTAAGACCATTTATAGGGAACGAGTCAAGTATTCAACTAAAAACCTGAATTCATGATTTTGAGTTGATTGACACGTTAGTTTAACTGAATTAATTATGTTGTTTAAATTAGTAATAAAATGAAAAAAATACCTATTATATATTGAATACGAAGAATCTTCAAACATATTTATTTATTAATTATTACTTAAATAATAATTTATAAATGTAGGTTTAATACTTTATTAAATATGTATAAGCTAGTCGAATTTCCTCATGAAAGAATCCTTTGCAATAATAATTTTATCGAAAGTAAGTAAAACAAAAATAAATACAGGAAAACCAAAGCGTGTGAAGGAATTAAACGTTTTAGACGTATTTCTTGTGCTAGCATGTAATCGTTGTTGTAAGTTGTGTGTGCCTTTGCAGAACAACGGAACTACCACGGTGATTTGTCTTCATGTACGACACTGGTCACAGGGCTCCCCACACAGTTTACCTCGGAGAGCCCCCCCAACACAATCAAGAGACCCTCCCACCAAAACACACAACGTTCCCTGCCAGAGCCAACCAAGGTCTAATTGCGTGGAACTGGAGGAGACACATTAAGCCAAAAACAACCGAGGCATCGTTCGCTTTCAAGAGAAACTGCTGCTCTGCTACTGTGACTCACCGATGTTCGGATTTAGCTGAAGGACAGATGTACAGATATACGGTGACCTGGTGGTCTGGGGTTAAGGTTTCAGACTTCTGTGCTGGGGGTCAGAGGTTCAATCCTCGGTCCGAGCACAGATCTATATGATCACCAAGCCCTTCCTTCACCTATGGAAAGACGTGTATCCATCCCAAATTGGGAATGTGTGGAATGCCAGGCCTTTATCGTGGTTCGGATCCCACGTTAAACTGTAGGTCCTCCATTTAATCTCACAATCACCCTACCATTACACATTAACGTAAGTGCATACAACCCGAACGTGTAGTAGGAGGCGGATCTAATAATAATAATGATAATAATAATTTCTCTGTCTAGTGGCAATTTATTAGTTAATTTTTTCAATGGTTGCAGAAATGCAAGTATTGAGGAAAATCACTAATAAATCGCAATTAGACAGAAATAAATGAGAACATAAGATAATCTTTTCAAATCAAACCCATCACTTAATGTATAGCTTTACGTAGATGTAAAAGGAATCAACATATTTGACAGGATGCAAGAAGACATAGTAAAATTGTCAAAATATCAAGAGACAAAATACCTCTGGGGAGGAGAGGACCTGGAAGACAGAGGTTAAGATGGATGGATAGCCTTAAATAACTTGGAATGGAACCAGCCAAAGGCCTATAAAAGAAGAAAGTCAAAGAAGAAACATAAAAAAAGAAAATAATATTTTTAATGGCCATTATCTTGAAACGATTATCCATATGAAAAAATAATATACATATACATTGTTTGGTCTGGATTCAAAGAATGTCCTTACTAGATTTTTGCTAAAATTTGTAAAAGCATTTGACAGTTATTGAGTAAAAAAGATCTGGACAGACAGACAGACAGACGAGGTGCTAAATGGTTAAGCTAAAACAGAATATTACTACGCTTGGTCAATAACGTCTACTAAGACACCCACCTCCCTCTATTAAGAGGTAGAATAGAGTTTGACCCTAAAATATAGTATAGAGCAACGGTTTGAATTTATTTTTCGAGTCTTTTATTATAGTTTATTAGTTGCCAGTTCTGTTTTAATATCACGCTAATCTTACTACTTATTATATAGGTTGACTGGTTGAGAAACTCTTAAGATAATATTAGCGAAGATTAATTGAGTTTAGAGCTCTGATTTATAAGGCATTATTCCATTTGTATCCATTTTGAGGAGAATCCACTCTTAAACCATTGTAAAAGTCTCCAAACTATATTTATAATTTTCTATCATTTGCTCACACCTAATATTTATGAAAAATGTTATTATTTATACATATATATATATATTAATTTTAAAATATAAGACTACGCATTTTATTTTGAATTTCAACTCTAATTCAAGGAAGCTATTGATTTTCCACTTGGATGTGGACTTGGCTTCCATTATATTTCAATTGGAAACGGTAAGCATTCACGTCTCAAGATAAGATCAATTGTATAGAAAATTGATGCCTTAAAATAATATCTTAGTAGCCAAAGGATATTTTTTTTAGTAAAGGAAGGTTATATTTGAAATAGTCAACGTTATTTGAAACAATATTATCTATTTTACCTCTATTTCTCTCTCTCTCTCTCTATATATATATATATATGTGTGTGTGTGTGTGTGTGTATGTTTATTAAACATCTCTAGTATATACTTTTAAAGCCTCAAAATATATTTTAGCTAACATATATGGTATTATGAAGTATTAGGATTCATATAATCATGATGGATTAAATAGCAAGGCTATTATATTTGTTAGTTATGGTATAGTCATATTTATATATAAAGTTATTTAAATTGAAAAATACACCTGGACATGGGAGTGAACCTAGGACCTTTGGCTTAGTACGCCAATTTTATACCCACTGAGCTATCCAGGAATCGTTCCGTATTCAGGGTTATTCTTCACTCTTATTTTAAGGCAGAGTCTGTGATGGACATGCATAAATCATCAGCTACAATTATGTGATAAATTAAGTACTGAGCCATAAGATAACGCAACCCCCATCGACTCAATAGTTGGCTTTATTCTGCCAATTGTACATTGATATCTGTACGGGTCCGCATATCATGAAAGATTATTATTTTCAATTTAAAGAAATTGATATCTAGATATGGCTATAACTATAACTAACATATATAATAGCCTTGCTATTTAATGCTTCATTATATTATATAGATTGTAGTCCTTCATGATATGCCGACAATACCTTCTGAAGTGTCGAAAGAAAGTAAAACGGAGAAATTTTTGACTTACAGAAACTTCTCAAATAGTTCTCAATGTCTTACTTATTTGAAACTGGCTCTTAAGTCGTATTGTCTCAGTTACCATATTTACATTGTGCACAAGCCGTGGTGTATTCAAACCCGGTTATTTTTATAATTTTACTTTTGGCAGCTTCATCGAAATGTCCTACATCGTAAAGAGCAAATCTGTTGAATCAGTTGAAAAAGATTGTCCAAGGCAGTACTATTGTCCATCATTAGTGGAAGAAATTTTCCTTCTTGTAGAATCCAACCCTATCCAGTTAGATTAATATCGTGATTCTTAACCAACTACTACACGACTTGTAAGTAAGCTCGCTGAGAGTGAAGGTTTGTGTCCAACGGTGTTGAAAGTAGTCTTTGGGCTTCACAAATGTGTTTGCGTTGAATACCTTCCGACAAAGGATGCTGTAAAGTAGTGATAGAGAATCAAACTGGTTCCCCTTAGACATGGTCCTATTGCTTTGCAGCCAGTGGTCTCTACAGTATTTTGCTCTTTGTTTGGAGAGTAAAATTTCTTTGAACATCTATAAAAACAAGATCACCTCTAACAACTTTTTGAAAGACATACTTATTGCTGACCCCATAGATTCCTGATGTAGCATCGCAAACAGAGAATGCACCGGTAAACATTAGATCAGAGCATACAGCATCACCAAGTAACTATTTAAGAAAATCTATTTTATATACTTATGGTATCGCTTTGTCTTTGTCAGATCGAAAATAAAGATGCTTGCAGTAATTTAAGCGTTATACAGCAACGATACCAAAAGGTCTATGTTTTCCCAATGAGGTCTGTCTCCCCGTAAGATGACATTTCATTGGTTGCTTTCACTATATCTACGTCTGCGTCTCCTTCAGCATGCACGACATGACAGATGTCTGTAGCAAGTAGTCAGCGATGACCATTGAGATAGATGAGAGCCTGAGAGGAAGTCTTGCACTTTCCCAACATGATGTGTCTCTTTTCTTATGTTGACATAGTTTGCAATATTGATAAGGTCTATTCAACGTAGGTGTGTATTGTCCTTTGTACTTAGTCATCCATCGTATCCAGCAAGCAAAACCTTGGCCTTACCATAGCAGTTTGATGGGAAAAGCTGGTAGTCATGAGCATTTGAACTGTAGGTACTTCCTTCCTTCTATTTCAACTGATGTAGAAGTGATCCTCCATCAAGTAAATGGTGATCATTCTTTGGAATGGACTGAATTACAGAGTCATCAGATGATTTGACATGGTTTTTTATAGACTCCTGAAGTTGCGCTTTCTTGGGCTTTTATAAAATATACTTTGCTTCAAAAAATGATAGTAGGTTCAGTG
Source organism: Timema genevievae (assembly GCA_902155825.1). NCBI lineage: Eukaryota > Metazoa > Arthropoda > Insecta > Phasmatodea > Timematidae > Timema > Timema genevievae. The sequence goes on from CABFWO010001284.1 coordinate 87,638, forward strand.
TGAATTCATGCTTCATCACATTATCTTAACATAGCTCTCCTTACTGTGATAGAACCAGGAACAACAGAGCTGGATCAATGGTCTGATCTTTACTAACCTTGATAATGCAAGTAAATGCTTGTTTCTTGACTTTATTCCTACGCTTATATGAATATTCAAAAACATACCGTCCTTCTATTTATTTATTTATGCTGTTGCCTTTATTGAAAAATTTTTTAACATTTTCATTCATTTCATTATTTATCCATGGGATAATGTTCTGCAAGGTCATCTCCTCCAAGAATTGAGACTATTCTTCAAGTTTCGAGGCAAGTTCTGCCAAGTCCTTTTTGTCCCTCTCTATTCTTGGGGAAGATGCTTCCATGTGTTGTTAGCGTGTTGTGTACGTTGTATTGGTAAAATATTGTATGACGTAACTGTACAATGAGCCAATGGGAGCAGATATTGTACACATGTCTCTTTGATGCTCATTCATGCCACTACCTCTGGTTTATCCATCAGTATTCTTGAGGGATCGCATAAGAGTCTGCTAAGTCACAAGTCGGATCCAAGGCCCACCCCATACTGATTGTTACGTCTTATGACATTGAACCCATTATGCAATGTATGATGCATTTCAGGATGTTGAGTATAAAATAACTTCAAGTTTTGCAGGTGAAGATATGCATATTTCAGATAATTTGCTTGCCCTGCAGCAGCAAATATGGTTAAGCACTCAGATAAAGCGTGGAGTTACAGCTTCCACAACATTATTCAATCCACTTTAAGGGGTTCACTGACTGTTTCAAACATTTTATGGTAGTTCAACCACAATTGGCTTGTTTATTAACCATTGCGTAATTTATTCTTCATCGAACTTAGAGTCATTTCCTAACCGCTTCAATGCATTCAGATAATACAGTATCCAGCTCAACTGTCTGTACCAACCTCCAGGTAAGTGTAAAGTTGCTCGAGTTCCTGAAGAAGGTTGTTGAATACTGGCTCACTCTCAATCACCTTAGCTGCAATCTGTTTTGAAAGGCACTGACTTACAAGCAGATCTCCACGAATTGATCGTTGGACAGATTCTCCGCCCAGCATGTATACCCTGCGTTTTCACCATATTTACCCTCCTGAGGCCCATGGTACTTTATACTGTACTTTAAATCTATATTTGTATATCACTAGATGTAGACAAATTCAGTGTTTAGATTGACTTTGTGTGTTATTCTGCACTCAAATGAGATAGTTTCTAAACCAATATAACAGTTTTGGTTTTTGAAAAAATAAAAATAAAATTACTAGATAAGGAATCTAAATAAGAAACAAAAAATCAGAAAAAAAAAGTTCGGTACTCAAGAGAATAATCTCTAAAATGTTTGAAATTCCATTTCCAGCCATTAATGTACCTATAGTACCTAACAAGTTCATCAATGTATGGAAACTCCCTTAGTAATAACAGACCACGCGTTGTCAATGGTCTTTAAATATTATTATTTCATAGTTCATTTATTTACGGTATTAAACGTGCACTTTCTAAGCCGACCAGTTATATAAACACATGGCTTATAAACTAATTTAAATCTAGACCAGACACAACATTCAACCCTTAGGTAATTAATTCATCACTGTTAAAGGGGAAACCCACATTTCACCAATAATAAACTTTTCGGTCATTTCAGTAAAAAATCCGGGACTCCTAGCTCTGTAGCTGATATACTCACTACCGACTGAGAATAGGTGTCGGACTTAAATATTATTATTGACAGTTCGATTTTCAATAATCCACTGTCAGGTGACATCCTTCAATTTAAAGAACGTTCTTATGCTTACTGGTCGTCCACCACCATAGCAATAACTTACTTAAAGGATGTATTTAGTGTAGATAATCCACTGTTTGAATAATTTGTTTGTATAGATAATACAAAAAACACTACTTGAGGGAAGCTTTACATATTAATTAACCACTTTTTTTTTGTATAGAACTCTCATCCCTAGAAGAAGATCTATCGGCCTCATTTTCTCACTACCTTCTGATAGAATGGCACGATAATAATGTGTTTATTTTAGTTTTTTTTAATAATTTACTGACATTAAACCCCAAACATTTTGAAAGAACTGGCCTTAAAAGATTTCATCCCATCCACAGAGCTACGCTAGTTTTTAAATAAAAGCTAAGCTTTGACAAAATAAGTTTCTTGAGTGCCACAGAGATAGCAAACACCCCCATGACTCAATAAGAACGTTTAACTCGATGTGTCACAGTCAACCATTACGAAGACGAATTAATACCTAGGACTAGTGACTTGTCAGTCACGAGATGGGGATGTGTGATAGTTATTCAAAAGCTGCTAGCGAAAAGTAAAGTATTTTAATAAATTAAATTAACTGGTGTAACACTTTTTTATACGTAACACCACAACACATGGTTAAGACACATTAAATACCTGATGCTCGAATGCAAGATAATATAGTCGAGCACCAATGCATAGCTAATACACGAGTGTCAAGAATGATGGCGTATATTTACCCAGTCAGGATGGGAACAAGAAACATCTCGTTATAATACGCTGCTTGCTCTTGTATGGGGACAGGGATTATGACAGTGGAAGCAAGGTTTTATTTAGTTGTCTTCTTCTTCTTCTTCAATATTTTAATTTAGTGGAAACTCTAACTTTAATTTTGAAAAAGTATTCGTTTCTGAGCATGCCAAAACGTCACCGATAGAACAATAAAGCCAAGAAAAAATGTACCATGTGTGTAAGACGTACTAATCCAAACGTGGACTTTTCTGCCTCAATTTATTTTTTCGATTCACTAAGATGTTAAACTGCTCCTTCCGAATTACATCCTAAATATTCATATTTAGAAGTTGCGCTCCTATTACTTGAGCGGAACTTATCTGGAAAAATCCAAACTGCTTATTAACATTTTAATTGGCTCACGACAAAATTACATACAGTCTTTAAGATAAATTTACAATAACTTGAATACTAAAAGATAAAATTTAAGTTCTCTAATATTCTAAAAACTAATATTATTAAATTAAAACTTTATGTTTCCAATTAATGTTGTGAAGATAAAGGTTTAAACTATGGCTTGTTACGTAACCAACATTTTTTTACCATCATATTTTAAATTAACCTGCGCAGATAAGCTGGAATGATTAAAATGCAATTATTATATCTGTGTTCAAAACAAGTACGGTAAGACGATGGACACTTACCAGATTTATAAATACTACTTTCTTATAGCCAAATCTTAATTGGTTCTTGAAGTAAAGATCCAAAACCTTATTTTACAAAATTACTATCCAAAAATGTCATTTAAAAGTGTAATTTGCCTTACTATAATTTGTGTAGGATGTCCTAAATTAAAAAATTATTTGAAATGCACTAGGTATAGAGAGGTAAAAATAAAGTAACAAAAAAATAATACAAATCAATGATCAAATTTGTGTGTGGGCTTCTTCTTGTTTGTAGATTGCATTTGAGGCTAGGGAGGTTTATCTATTTGTTTTTGGTAGGATATGCATAATCTACCTCCCTATCCTCTCTCTTTTCATGTAAGTATGGTCAGTCTTAATTTGATGTTTAGACGTTTCAAGTTGTTAATGAAACGATGGTTGCCACCCGTGTAGAGGGGCTGGTTTAACGAGTCTGTTGGATTTATGTTAAATTCATTGCAAGTTTATCGCGTGTTGTGTCGTGTATCTTATTTAATTATAATCTTTATAATAAAAATCATATTTATCCCTTTTAAGTAAATTATCATCCACAGTTTGACTTATTATATTCTAGGCCTACTTAAAAAAACGTGGCAGCCACTGAGACAGTCATTCTCATAAGTTCCTTTGTGGCTTTAACACGAGTGGTAATAACTCCAGGTTCGGATAGAACTATACCTTTTTCTGGACCTCATCCTTTCCAAATACCCTAATACACCCTTATCTCTGTTTATCATGAACAGAAATTATGAGGTAGGCTAATAGGAGCACAAAGGTGAGTTTTATTACTAGAGTTTTTAATTAATATAAATTTTCCCACTCCCCCTGTCTGTCGCAAGAGCTGTGTTCCAATCACATTTTATATATATTTTTTTTAAGGGTGGCCTGGTGGTCTAGGGGTAAGGTGTCGGACTTCTGAGCTGGCGTCCGGGGTTCAATCCTCGGTCCCGGCACAGATTTGTCTGATTACCAAACCCTTCCTTCTCCTCTGACAAGATGTGTATTAATCACAACTTGTGAATGTGAGGAATGCCAGGCCTCCACCGTGGTTCAGATGTCACGTTAAACTGTAGGTCCTCCATTTCATCTCACAATCACCCTACCATTACACATTAGCGTAAGTGCGTATAACCCGAACGGGTAAGTAAGACGCGGTGCTAATAATAATAATAATAATTTTGTTTTTGCAACAGCATCGCCCATAAGTTTAATAATATTACTAAACCATCTGTATGGTATTTTTTGATCCAGCAAGTTGCTAGACAATAGATTAATAGGAGTAATTAAACATGATTGATTTATATGTATATATATAACATTATATATGTTTAATTATTAACAACCGACTTTAGTGGTCACATGGTTTCATGCACTACTCTTGGAGTAGATTAGACTGTTCATGATGAGGAGATCGAGGTTTAAATCTCAGGAATGTACTGAGGGGTTGATCTGGTGGGATAGGGGTAAGGTGTCGGACTTCTGTGCTAGGGGTCCGGGGTTCAATCCTCGGTCCCGGCACAGATTTATCTGATTACCAAACCCTTCTTGTAACTCTGACAAGACGTGTATTAATCACAACTTGTGAACGTGTGGAATGCCAGGCCTACAACGTGGTTCGAATCCCAAGTTAAACTGTAAGTCCGCCATTTCATCTCACAATCACCCGACCATTATACGTTAGTGTAAATGCGTATAATACGAATGGGTAGTATGACGTGGTGCTAATAATAATAATAATAATAATAATAATAATAATAATGTACTGAGGGTGGTTATTACATACTGGTTTCCAATTTCCCTCCACAAAAATGCAGGTACACTCCTATGAAATATAACTTTTCTAATCCCTAAAACTTTTAGATTAATTAGTAGGCCCTACATAAGTGTATAGCTCAAACGGGTAATAAGACACAGTGCTCAAAAATACTAATATTTATACTATGTGTTTTGTGTATAAGTAATTATAGGCCTGTATGTATGAATATATAATTATATATAAGGTGTATTTTAATTGGTGTCAAATATTCTAGGGGTGTATTTCTATCCATGAAACATTAATAAAAGTTCATATAAACATGAGTCTATAAACTCTTAGTTTTTGAGGAAGGAGGAGTTTTACTGTTCAATTAATAATCCAACAATCCAAAAGAAGAAGTAATGCAACCAAATAAAACAAAGTTAAACAGAAACTAACCAAAACACAAGACAAAACGTTTTGTAAAATAATATTGATCAAAATATTGTCCTCTGCTTCAATGCACCCTCTGAGCCTACGTTTCATGCTTTGTCGTACTGTGTTGGATACACCTCGGATGTGACGTATTTGCTTATATCCATTTAAGATACGCTCTTTTCAAACCTAAACATCAGGCACAGGAGTTGCCTAAACAATGGACTTTATATGTCCCCACAGATAAACATCCATTGTTTACCAAATTTGGTGATCGAGCAGACCATTCAATGGTAACCCCACGACCAATCCGTATTTGAGTAAATCCTTTAATAACTCTAAAACTAAGAGCATCTATACCAATATTTATATGGCCTTTTCTTAATGTTTGGTCGATGTAAATAAGCTCCTAGAATATTTGAAGTTAATTAAACTACGTCCTGTATAATTTTAAAGTCAGTTATTCAGAGTAAAGTCATTTACATATTTTTACACTGATATGTTGATTGATTTATAAATGAAAATTGTAACTTTTTAATAATAACATAATATTTAAATATCAAACTCATTTCCTAGTGTTAATTTGTTTATCCAAACAAACGTATGACATCAATATGCCGGGTAAAAAGACATGTAAGAATAGATTAATTTTGATAGGTATTTAGATTTTTGTGTACGCAGATTTACCAGACTTGCATGACCATGGATGCCAATATACGGTTTTGATGGCGGTGCAAGTTAATTTTCCTGCAGTGTTTACAACCGGGGTAAAAAGGGTGGAAGCTGAGAAGGAAAACAGAGGGTATAAAAAGGGTGCAGTGTTCATTTACGTCAGGCAGTGTTTATTCAAAACGAGCTCTTCCTCTTTCTCCTATATTTATACCACCTCCAACCCCTCACGTTCAATGCTGGCTTGAAAAGATCAGCCTTAAAAATAAAAAAAATAAAAAATTCACTATAAAAAATCCGGCTATTGTATTTAGGAAGCTATTTAATTAAAATCAAATATATTTAATATAATTATTTATAATGATATTGATTAGTGATAGGAATGTTATAGCAGTTGTTTGCTTTATGGGTGGCTATTATTATGTTTCCTATTCGTAAATTTGAAAATGACACCTCGACATGGGGTTCGAACCCTAGATGCTTGACTTAGGTTCGAGTCCCATGTACATCTGTTAGTTAAATATTACTTCGACATTCCAAGCTTTGTTTCTCCAAGTTTGTTTTCCAAATATGTTACACAACAAATTTACCATCAAGATGAATAAAATTATATATGTATATTGGGCGCCACTCCTAGGAACTAGGAGAAAATGATAAAAAAAAAGAACCTTTAGCTCGGCTAGCTCTGACAGTGGCCATTAGGTGTGCTCGGTAACGTTTTTCTAGATGATGTAATGTTAATCATAATTACACTACCTTACCTACAACAATGGTATGCTGAAAATCTCTACAAGAGTTGACGGAAAAAACACTTAAAATAAAACATGAACAATTGAAGTAAAATATACTCATTTAATCTAAAATAAAAAAATATTACATTTTTTGGGATATTATTATTATTATTGTTTCTTTTTCTCAACATCCCAATCATACCTATGGAATTACAAGTAAATGCAATTCTAATCTGAGGGAATAAAAATAAAATATATTGTATTACATCTATTCATAAACAAAATTAATCAATTAAAATAATAATCTCCGAACATGGTTAAATTTAAGAGTTTATAATACCACAGTAAAAGAAAAAATTGTACGGAACACCGCACGGACTTTTTCGCTCTATTGTTTAAAAATGGAGATATTTACTCAAAACTCTTAATATATGTGGAACGAAATAATATACACTAGCAAACCCAAGCATAAATTTCACTATATTTATGTAAAACATTTTAGTCCCGGTTTTAAATTTTATAATTTTATTTTTAAAGAATTAATGTCCTCATTTGTTTGTTCATATGTTTGGACTGATAAAAAAGATCAATGTTGGGTCCACAAGGGTCAACACTTCGTATAAAAATGTCGACTTCCAGTTAAAATTTTCGACCTTTTATTAGGTGTTGCACATCTTTATGTCATCGAATTGCTATTAAATTCTTCATTTATAAATTTTTACCAATAACAAGTGTAAATATTGACTATTGAGTCTAAAATCCAGATAGATCATTGATGTATAAACATTTATCCTAAGAGATTTAAAGAAAAATAAAACAAGCTTTTTGAGAGACTTGCTTAAATTAAATTACTCGATGGAATTGGAGAATTATTGCGTTAAAACTTTAGTATCTCCTTACAACTAGAGCTCACAAAATTGTATTAATATATTTGCACAATATTTTAGAAACTGTTGGTTTTATAAAAATATATTTCGTATAAATGTTTTTTATTTTTAATAATCCTACAATTTTGTAATAATAAGTTATTTTGTATCTCAAATAGTTGCAGAGATCCGGAAATTTCAGCTTCTGTAAGGTACCCTAAAATTCATTTTCATGGCAAAATGAAAATATCCAGTTTATACATAATCTTAATCAACGCCTAGATACGAATTTTAATCAAAATCGTTTGAGCCGATTTTGAGAAAATTGATTTTACCTCTTTTCGCCCTTTATTAAACTACTCTTAAGTTTAAACAGAAACACAGACAGACAGCATTGTAAATACAACTTTTTAGGGTTCGGGGGGGTCGTGAGACGTCGACATTTATTAACATTTCAGGTTAGATTTTATTTTACGGTGGCAATATTTTACCTTTTGTTTTCGACAAGTTAAGAAATATAAATATTTGCGTATAGCTTAAAAGTTATTGGTTTTATAAAAATATGTTTTGAATAAAATATTTGTATTATAAATAGGTCTATATATTTATAACGATAAGTAATTTAGTATCTCAATTAGTTTCGGAGATATGATAGAAAATGGTAATTTATGCATTAGACCGGAGGCCTTAAAATAATTTTGTCGAAATATTTATAGTGGCCATTTTGTTTGAAATATTTATAAAGGTTCATAAATTAAATTTAATAAAAATCTTTTTATTCAATTTTGAGAAAATCAACTTTTTCTCCTTTTGCCCTTCAGTAAACAACTCATAATTTTAGGATTAGTTATCAAATTCCAAAATCCCTCGGGGAAACCCAATGAAAACCCTAGATACCAAGTTTAAGCCCGATCAGTAAAATAGTTTAGGCTCTAGCTGGCAGTACAGACAGACAGACAGCCAGAAATTCAAAAACCACTTTTTCGAATTCGTGGGTCATTAAACGTCGAGATTCATAAAAATCTAAAGTTCCATTTTTTTGACGGTCACAATACTTTCTCTACCTGTAAGATAGCGAGAAAGTAAAAAGAGAGAGAGAAAATATTTATAGATTAAGATTTGGCTGGATCTCAACAAGAGATTTTGTTGTGTTGAAACCGCAAAAATGTAGGAAATCTGTTTCCTCTTCTTAATTGAAAACAATCCATGGTTTTAAGATATCAATAGGCTCTAGTTCTTCCCTAAACGCTCAGCTTTCTATTGGTATATTATTATCCCACTATTAAACTAAGTTTCCACTTTTAAAATAAATTTATTAAAGAACTACACATTTGGTTCCATACTTTAAGGACCCCAAATAAGAAGATCCTATTCTTCTTCAAAAAGTGTTCTATGAATAAAATTTAAAACTGTTCCATTTTTCTTCTTCCAAGTCCAAAGATAAAACCTATACATTAAAAAAAAAGATAAAATACTTGTTATGGACTAGGGATGAATATAAAATAAAATGTAAATTTAATATAAAAATTGAAATACATGCCAATGAATATGAGCAATGTTTTCTTGAAAGAATTAAAATGTTTATTTCCATCTGTCAAAATTGAAATGCACTAGTTTGAGGGTATTTACATTACGTCTTTTTTTTATTTTCTTATTTATTTTATAATCACTAGACACGCCACTCACTTGTTTAAAAGATCTGCGCATGCCTTTAAATAAGATAAAGGCCGACATTGAGAATAAATGAACAGAAATCAACAATTTTCTTGGAAGGATAAATATGTTTAATAAAAGATAAGTGTTCTTCCATAGATCAAAATTAATTTTTTAATTATTTTAAGTGTAAGACGATATTCCTTGGGTTTTATTGTCAATGGATGTAAATAGTATTATTTTGTCACGCATGGCAACACAGTGCATTAATCTGCGGATGAACTTTGAGGTACAGCATCTAAAACAAAAATAAATTGTAAGATATTTACAAATTAGAAAAAATAAAAGGAAATACATGGTAGGGTGGCAAATAACGTTACAGTATTCCATACGCGTATAGCCTGAATTTGTAGTAAAACGCGATGCTAAAAAATAGAAATTTATATTTATGAAAACTAAATAAAATATGGCATTAGTATATAATTTAAAAACTTATTCTATATTTAATTCACATTTAAAGTAATTCACATTTTAACAGTACACACTAGGCCTATATATGGAACAATTTGATTAAGATTATTGAGTCAGTCGACACATGATTTAATATGCTGTACTAGAGAGAATGGGAGCCTGTAATTTGCTGAACACTAAGCACAATTGCTTTAATTCTCTGAACAACTAACATTTCTTTGTCTGTAGTAAGTACGCGCTTGGGTGCAAAAACACTAAAAATGTCACTTTCATACGGAGAGGAAGTGTTTGGTAATAGTTTCATCCATCAGATGAAGGGGATTTCTGAAAGTGACTATGTCTTTAATAAAAAAGCTTTGAAATAAACAAAATCTACAAATATAATGTAGCTGAGGCTAAAAAGTATGAACAATTAATGCATAAACCCTTGCAATAAGCTAGAATATACAATTACTTTATAAATGTAGCTGGTGATAAATGTTAAAATCTGGGTCTGATGCAAACATTAGCCTATCAATTCACCGAGGGAGATAAAATAGACAACTTGGTTCAAAATGTATTAAAAATTTTAAGTGGATGATTAAAAATACGATTTAATTTGCTATTGTAATAATAATTAATTGCAACTCACTTCAGTGGCCGAGCGGTCTAACTACGTCACTCGTGCTAGACAAGTCTGCTGAAGACGGAGAGATTGAAGTTCGATTCCGTTCGGGTGGACTGAGTGTGGTTTTCCTAAATGGTTTCCCACTCTTACTCCACTCAAATACGGGTGCCCTTCCTCTGAATTCATCCTTCCTAATCCCTAACACATTAGAGTAATTAGTATATAATCGTGTAACCCGAATGGGCAGTAATACGTGGTGTTAAAAAATTAATTGCATCTTATGTTCATAAATACTGGCCAATAACAGTATTAAGCTATTAAGGTTGATGAGGGACTAAAATTTCAATTTATTATTAAAAATAATCAAACGCTCAATAAATGTAAATTAAATTATTTGTAAAATGGCACCTGGACATGGTGATTGAACCCAGGACCTTTGGATAAACGTGCCAATTATGTACTACTGATAACTCCAGGGCTCATCTAGTGTTTATATTCGTTATTCAGGACTCATAGTTCAAGGCAGAGTAAAGTGATATAAATTGTTTTACGAACCACTCAAACTAGTTTAGAGAATCGCTTCCACTTTCTTGGTAACAAGAAATCGTACTCACCGTTTATCTTGAATAGTCTCACCTTGTCCAACTACAGTATGAAGTCATCTTATATGTTGCGCCAAAGTATACACCATTCAGGTAAGATTGCAACCAATCAGGGTAACATTGGGTTACATTAGAACTCGCCCCCATTCTAATCTTCATACACAACTCGCCGCTGATTCATAATACCCGCTTCAAATAATATTCAATAATATTCTAAACCCTACAATAGTAAACTTCACTATTGTAGTTCCTGTAAATTGACACAACGTAATAGACAATTCTAATCAATAAAATCAACTCTTATAGAACAGTGGAATACATTGGAATCTGTACTCACCAAATCTATCTTGTGGTTAGAGCAACGACTAGCAACAACGGGTAGTAGCAGAGACCCCTTCGTCGAGATCCACTCCGACTAAATCAAATAGACACTGAAGATGACCCGAGCCAAACTATCCACGATCAACAGAATACTATCTACTTGCCCCCTCATGTAATGTTCCAGAACTACAGAAATAACATCCGATTGAAGAATCACTGCTCTAGATGATGAATGGGACATCAGGGTAAATGGAAAATACATTAACGCTGAATCATTTGCTCTGCATGCAAAAACAAAAGTTTTAAAGGAAAACAATGTAATAACAGAGATATTGTAGAAGATTTTGGTGTTGTGTCATAATAATATTAATAATTTTACTTTTACCACATTGAGACTCTTTAAGTCAACATTAGTTTGCTACACTATATTTTAAAGGAGACTATCCCCACGATCCCCAGATTATAAATGGGACTCTTCCTTCAATAGGACATAATATTTATCTCACTCAGAATCTCTACTACTTATAAAGGAAAGTGTTGGTTTATATGTTTGTTTCCTAGGACCTCTGGAACCACTCAACTGCTTGCGACAGAGTTTTTTTTAATATGAACACCGGGAGGACTTTAGGCTATTGATCAAACGGGTTTACTCAAATAAATCATATTTTTGTTTAATTAGTTGTTTTGAATTCACAGATCTTTGTAAGGAATTTCTGTAGTCCTACTTATATGTTTGATCTTAATTAAAGCACTACTTAACAATTTGAATGTGGTATTTTTATATTATTTTGAGCTCTTATAGAAAGCTATCAATGACTTCAAGGAGCTGAGTAGTGACGTTAAAGGCAATACGCGTGTTTTAAATACACTGAAGAGTGGCAAAAATGAGGACTGCCACAAGTGAAGCTACTATTAAGACGACAGGAAAATATCCGGTATCCCCACACTCAAATAAAATAATATTATCGTCTTAGGCTAGAGTATAAAAATGTCTAGAGTAGTCAGATACAGTTATTGAGAAATAGTCTTACTACACACTTAACATTTTACTGGTGAATACATGGAAATACAAGTATTAGATTTTGTATAATTTAGATACAAATTTTATAAACGTTGGAAAGCAACGATAGTGTTTTTAATACCTAAATATTATTGTTTTTGATATATTTTGATTGCTAAATAAAATACTTACAAAATAAATTTTTCTGTGAACTTTTGAAAAAAGCTGTCAAAGGTAATATGTATTATTAATATATAAGCTACTGTCTGGAAAAAATAATGATTTAACAGTGTATCGTTGAAACGTTGGATGCAAGTTATCACTCTGAATTTGATTCTAAGCTTTTTATAGGACACATTGTGTCCATAATGTCCCTCCTTGCGCAGGTCCTGAGGGAAGGCAGAGAAAACGGGTTGAGGATCAAGGTGGTGGTGGTGTGAAAAGGTGGGATAGAGGCTAGGAGAGAAAGGTTGAGGAGGTGGTGGAGGTTTGGAGAGTGACATCTCCATCTATGGCTTGGATCCAAGTCCAGGCAGAGATAGGTGTGACCCTGAAGTCACGTGTTCTACAGGAGAATGCTAAGAGTAGCGTTGAAGGCAATTGAGTTCAAGTTAGGGTAACATTTATTTTATTCCAGTCCCTTAGCGTGATAGCGTGATAGCTTTTATAGATATGCAATTTTTGCAAATAAAATAAAATCAGAAACAAATAAACTGTTAGTGTACTGAAAATTTAATAAGTCTAAGAGTATTTTTGAATAAGTTCTCCATAATTTATATTCTTAGTCAAATGGATGATAAACCTGAGAATTGTTTGTACCTAACATAAGTGTTATTACTTTCGCGAAGAGACGTGCTATAAATGCCGAATTATCTTAAAACAAGAGATGAGTTGGATTTTTTTTCGAACAAGAATTTTACTCAGAGAACTATTTACTAACTAGATCAAATACATAAAGTAGAATACTTTACTTCTATCAATATTTTGTTGTGAATATGCAAATATAGTATAAGCTCAGTTATTTCTGTTAACTTTATATAAAATATTTGAGGCTAATTATGAAAAATGTATGCTCAAAGTGTTTGATGCTTTGTATACTTTTTTTTAAAAAACCAAATGATACTGACAAGAGTATATTTAGAATTACTCACTAGAAAAGAAATCATAAAAATGCATTTTAACAAAAAGAGTTAGTAATACCTCAACCATATATTATAATGAAAAGTCACTGATATTATAAAATAATATATTGTACCAACTTATGTTGGTTTCAAGTCTTTTTACTTTTCCGTGCTACTCGCATGATTACACTAATAAGGTAGAGATTGATAAAAGTAGATTATTAGAGAAAATTTGCCTAAATTTGTGTGGAGAAATAATCGTGAACAATCCAGACTCAAATACCTTTTACCATTGGCGAAGCTTAGATTGTTTCCAGAGTCAACTCTGTTAGTTAAAATGGTAAATGTGCTACGTTCCCATCACACATTAAAAAACTCATTGGTAAAGTACAAACTAATAAACATTCCAATGTGAAGTATGTAGTGCAGAGCCTGTGTATGATTGCTCAAACATATACTAACTGCTGGAGATCAAGTACAGGCCGATCTATGGTTCTAACAAGCTCTGATTACCCTGGAAAAGTTCCACGGCAACCACTATCTTTGTACAGACAACGTCCTTCCCGTCACAAGCAAAGCAGTATTGATGAGATTCAACCCGTTATTAGAACGTTGGCCGTTAATAATAAAACATAAATACAACTTTATTATTATCTGGTCCCTTATTCACGTGGAGGAAGAGTAGGAAAGAATTTAACAAAAATCTTTGTCAATACACCTATACGGGATTTGAAAACTGATTTTCCTGTCACCGGAAGTCCTGTCTAGCACGAAAGAGACCATGCCACCATCAAAGTCTGTAGTTATTTAAAATTATTATTATTATTAATACTAATTATTTCAGGGAGCTCGCTTCAGTGGCCGTGTCACTCGTTTAATATTCTGGAGTTATGGTTTCGAATCACGGTCAGGGTGTACTGAGGGTGGTTTTTCCTAAATGGTTTACCACCTTCCCTCCATGAAAATACGGTTACACTTCCTTTAAATATTCAACATTCCTCATCCTTTTCACACTAGCGGAATTCATGTGTAAATCCCGAATGGAAGTTATAAGCGGTGCCAAAATAAATCATCGTAATAATTTAAACTGAAAATTAAATGACGCCACGACCTGGTATAAGGACAGCCCACTTAACATAGTCAAAACTTGTATTCGATATTAACTTTGGCTACGTGAATTTATGGGGTATGGATGTGGAAGGTTCAGTTTAGAGAAAGTGTTGCGGCTTTTGCGTGGAGGGAAAGCATAAAACAATTTAGAAAAATAACCTCACTGTATTCAGTTAGGATTGAAACACGTACTTTACCATCACCGATAAACAATACTAAAAAAACTCAATATTAAAATTTAATCCGCCTTGTCGCATGATGGATTTCTAATAATATATGTGTTTGTGGCAATATTTATTCTACTCAATTTTCAGACTTGTGACTAAATTTAAAAGAAATCCGAACTTTTATTGAATACTTGCCTTTATATTTTTAACTGAAACAGCTTTTAAGGGATTATATTATGAATGTGTGAAATATGCATGGTACATTAAATAAGTATATTATATAAATGCGTATTATTTGTAGGTAGACAAGTAGAAATGCCTGACGTTGTCCGGTGTAACCGCGTAATCTATTGCATTGATGCTCAGCAAACTCTTTGTTTTTCTTCAAACAAACAGAACCAAATTGCTTCATTTTATTGCTCTTGAGCCGGTTTTTAATTAGATAAAATAAATAAAGATTTTAAAACTCCGGTATCGAGGTGCACACATCAGTGCACATTGACTAATGATTTTAAAAATTCAGATCCCAGCGTAAGGGAAATATTATCTCTCAGCGCTCATGACAGACACACTAACTCTTCATTTTATAAATATAGGTAATTTAGCCCTTAAATTTTTTTAATTTACAAGCACATTTATTAGCACATTCTCGATATTATAATAACTTAATTAATAATGATTCGTATTATTAAATGTGAATAATAATGTAAACGTAATTGCGGACATATTACTGTAACTAAAAACAAAATTTTATATCTAAAGTGTGTGTTATAATTCCAAACTTGTGTCAGAAAAGATTTTTTTTAAAAGTTCCCCTCCTATTTGATTCACACTCTTACAAATGATATGAATATTACATTTTCACCCTCATTAAGAAAGAATCAGAGCAGAATAGCGACAAACTCCTGCAGGTTCTCATTAAGCGTGGTATGGAATGGATAAAAAAGAACAAGTGTGTGATTATCAAGGTTCAAAAGAGGGGGTGGATTTAAACGCTTCAATTTCAAAGAATAAAAAAAAAAAGGTACACGCTGTGTTTTGTATAGATAGAGCATCCATGGTTGGAAGGGTGGTATTTGACAGCTAGGAAAAGTTGCCATAACGTATTATACATTCTCCAAACCATGTGATTTGCAAGACCAAATATTGAGTTGTAATTACTTTTGACTGTCAATACTTTCACACAAACAAAGAATCAATTTGTTTTTTTCTTTACTATCAAACTTCTTTACGTAATTGAAATACAAATTTATGAAAATACTGGTTTGAAGGTTTCAGTTTTGTGGAATCAGCGTCTATGGTTCAATTTAAAAAATGATTTTAGCACGAGAGCTTCAAATTTGGAGCGTGATCTTTTGAAATCAAGATGGTGAACTAGCCAAAACAGAGAAGGTTGATGACGTTATACAAATCGTTGTGTCGTTGTGTTCTCGCACTCTTTACAGAATAGAACCTTTTTTGTTGAAACAAATATTTTGTATATCTTGCCTTAAGCTACAAAATATTTATTTTGGTGACCAGTTATAGCAAATCATAAACATAATTGTTATTTTTAATTGATATATTTTATTCTTTAAATAAGTTAAAAAACACCAATTAACAGTATTTCTTATTGAAGCAATACTATACTCTTTTTATAACACTTTTATTGATATTGTATTGCCAAGCAAGTAGTAATTATTTCCTAATAGATTGACATAAGTCACTTTCAGCCAAAGTTTGTGATAAAGAACCTTTTGCTAGCTGTCAGATATCACCTCTTCTGCAGTGGATGCCCGATAATTTAGAAAAGGTATGAATACAAATATATAATACAATAAATAAAAAATAAAAATGTTGATGAAACAAAATAAAATATAATATAAATAGGGTCCGCACCCTTTCGTAATAGTAACGTCGTCCCTCATATAGGTAAATTATTGTGATGGCAGGTGGTGTGACTTAATTGTGATCATGTTAAAACCTCCTAGTCATTGTTCAGGTATCGTCATCCTGAGATCATTGACCCTAATCATGCACATTTTGCTCCAATAATATTGCAATAGCTATTTGTCTATCCGCCACTTTACCCCAGCAGAGTTCATTTGACTCCTTTGATGGTGTTCAATACTGTTTATTTGAATTTTTATGGGAGAGTGTACCCCAATTGTTTTTTATGTATATGTATATTCCATTGGATTTTTAGGGGTGCCTCATTGGTTCGAATCTGTGGGAGTATTTTGGTGTATGGGAATATGGCTCATTGGATCAAATCTCAGGGAGGATGTTGGTTTACTTTTGTTTTGAATCGGCCATGGTCATTTAGAGCGTGTCAGAGCGCTTCTGGCTTTGGAGGTTGAGGTCTTAGTGGATACCAGGTCAGTTCCCTCTCTTTCCATCCCTTCACAGCCCACATTCCCTCCACTCCCCTCAAACGTCAACCCCGTGAAGCACATTTCCCACCTGAGGTTAGTGACAGACCTCACCTTCACTCTTATCACCCCGGGGGGCTGGTACTGTTGAATGCATGCTGAACAAATACCTTCATTTCTCCATGACAAATATTGACAGAGTATTTTTTATCGATGACAAGAGCTTATAATTTTGAAACACTGGCATGGCATTCACAATATTTGCCAACTGCTGTAACCTGTCCATCGTGATCTGCTCTACAAACGCTTATAAATACAGTAATCCAAGCAACACCTCTATATATTGACCCTCATTACCCACGATTGCCCTGTCACGTGGTATATTCCTATCTCTACATGCCAAATTGTATGCGCCCCAAAATAAAATTTGATGTCATCACCCTTGACTTAGTCCTGTATCGACATGTCTGGCCACCAATCTTGCACCAGTCATTGATTATAACATCAGGTTTGTAATGACATGCATGCAATATTCCTATCTGGACATGCCATGCTGCCAAACCGTCACAGAGGCTGAGTCCGCACTCAGAGGCCCTCTATAAAGAACATTCAGGAGCCCCAAACAGAATTATTCTAAACCAATATTTATCATTTTTGTTATGCACAAAAAATCTGTAGTGAGACCTAGACGGGGGAAGGTAGCTGAAAGAGCGCAGGAGGAACCAGTACAAACCTCAATTTTGTTCAACTTTTGGTTGGACATGCACTCGTATTCCGCAATTCTGTTACCCTTTTGGTAAAATATGCACCCCTTTTGGTCAAAAATGTACTCCTTTTGCTCGGTTTTGTTCCCGTTTTGGTTGAACACGCACCCACTATTATCCAGCTAAGTTTCTATTTTGGTCTAACACGCAAACCTTTTGCTCATATTTCTCCCCATTTTGGTCGTAGACGCTACCATATTGCTCAATTCTGTACCCTTTTTAGCCGATATGTAATTTCCTTGGCCTATTCCTGTGTTTACATGTCACGCCAACAATCCGCTGTCAGGTATGAGTTATCACTGGTGGCCTCTTCCTGTATCGACATGTCGAGCCGGCACTCTGGCACCAGGTGTGAGTCCAGAAAGAGATGATTACGTCATCGGGGTTGCGTTATTGACAAGAATAGTTTCTTATTTCATCAGGGTTGCGGCATTCTGGGTATGTGGGCTAATCAGATCTCTTTGGCTATGTAACTTCCATCAAGAGAGGATCCCAAGAACTATATCCAGGGGCCGAGGCGGTCAGTCAATGAAATGGGACAGCGACGGATTCGAAATAAAAAAGCACGAATTACCCCACACAAAAATACTCCCGTGGATTAGACCTAATGGGACACACTCCCACATAAAAGTAAATTGATAAGGATTGAACACGATTAAAAGGGTCAATGACCTCTGTAGAGGAAAAGGGGTGAAATTAACACCAAGTACGCAATCGTGGGGGGAAATGGGCAGGATTAGGGTCAATGTTCTCAGGATGACGACACCTGAAAAGTAACAATAACCAGACGAGCTAAAACATGATCATAATTGCATCACACCAGCTGGAATCGCAATAATCTATCCATATGAGGGATGACGTCACCATTCCGAAGGGGTAAGAACCCTACTAACATAGAATATTCTAAGATATTATTTGAAACGTTATTCTAATTTTTTTTATCTACAATTTTTTCTTCATTTGTTATTTATTTTCCAAAAATAAATGTGAAAAATTGTTTTAAAAATAATGTATATTATCCTTTATCAAATAAAAATTAACCAGATTATTGCATAGTTAGTGGTATGTATACATTGATGTTTCATCAAATGTTTTACATCTGTACACAAATAAAGTTAAAGGAAGCAAGAAAGTTCTCTAAATATATTAAAGAAAGCCTATAAATTATAATTGTGTTTGTTTGAAAACATCAATAATGGACATAGTAGGGAAAATACAAAATAACATACTGTATTTTTATTGATTATATCGTGTTTTTGACGTCATTTTTATGGCTGATAAATAAATTAACATGGCTTTCTAAATAAATAAAAGATAGATGTATACATTTTACATTAGGAAAGGATTAAAGATTTCCAAATAGTATTTAAAAAGTGATAATAATGCTATTTTTTAAAGTGAAATTTTATTTTATAATTGTGTTACATCTTACTACCCATCTGGACTAACCATATTTAACTTCTCACTAATAAGGTAGGGATAATTTGTAAAGAAAATTATACCAACATTTGCTTGTAGAGAATGTGGGAAACTATTTTAAAGACACCGTCTTCAGAACACCCAACCAACATATTACTCTAACCTAGAAATCACCAACAAACCGGAATATATGTCTTTTTAATTTGACTGTCGATAAGGGTAAATTATGTAATTATTGTAAACTTTAAAGTACGATTAAACATATCCTCTAATAATAATAAACTACTTTTAAAAATTCTAAGACTTTTACATTATTTTGAAGGCTTTCTTTATTAATATAAAACTCAATTTACATATAAAACTTGCATTGGTGGACACGCTGACTTAACGTCAAGCTTGTATGATTTGCTTTGCATGGGATGATAAAAACAAAAACGAGCTATTGAGTTTCTTTTTCTAAATGGTTTCTTAATTTCCTTTCACGCAAATGAGGATATATTTCCTAAGAAAATTACCTTCCTCACACCAACCCATTAATGTATTTAAATTTGACTAGCTTGGGTGGATAGGTAAAAGTGGTGCTTAAAAAACGACAACATCAAAACCAACCCTTAAAATCTGTATAAAAATACTTATATAATTCTCTCATAAAACATTTTCAAAATGCCTCTGTCGCAGTAAGTTTTAATTTAGTCAAACTGTACTTTTTCAGCTTTGTTCATAGTAGTGTGGTGTTTACATAGTTATGTTTTATAAAGAGAGATACTATATGCAAATGAATACCATCAAGAGAGGTCAGTTGACCCCAATGTCTGCGCATGCGTGACAGCCATGTTCTTTCTCCAGGTTGAGATAACATAAGGGCGGGGACAAAACTAAGGCGTACATCAAACACCGATTTTGGTGAAACACACAAACGCTCTTTAACATGAATGAGAGTAGTAAAGTTGGCTTAGGGATAATTTTGACTTCTAAAATTATTAAACCAACCAATCATTTGGAGTAAATATTTTAATTCCTTAAATATTTATTTTTACATCCATACTAAGCATTATTAGATAATAAATCCCAGCAAGAGTTATTTTTTATACATGTAGTTTTCAAATAAATAGATTAACGATAAATGGGGACTGTCAATACCTTGTAGGTTTTCCCCCTTCGTCTCACTACCTGTTTGAACTATACACATATATATTGATTACACTAATGGGGTAGGAACGAGGAAGGTAGAATTAAATGGGAAAAATAACAGCATAAGCGTGGAGGGAAAGTAAGAAGCTAATGAAAAACCACCCAACATTTACCTAGCTGGAATTGAAACCATTACCTCCCTACCACTGGAGAACCAGACTAAATTAGCTTAGCATTTATAATGGATTCCCATGAACGAAGGCTTTGTAGTCTATAATAATTAATAAGTTCTGAAACGTGTAAATTGTTTTTAATTATTATTACTGTATATATCTTATGGGGTTAAAGGTGGTACGTAGTCCATTATTATCAGATATTTACATGAGATAATATAACCTTTGGTAAAGTTACTGAGAATTAATGTATATTATTAATTTATCAACGTTTTTACCCTTTTATGGTTAGTATAACCTTGTACTGCTTTTAGAACAATATTCCAAACCATTGCACCAAACAAAGAACCATTAATGACTAAAACTTTGAGATTAATTTGGTCATGGAAAAATTACGAATTATACAACTAATTTTAATGATTGTGTATTTTTCAAAATGGTATTATAACAGAGGGAAATCCATCTTATCGCAGTTATGAAATTCTAAATGCTTAATTAAAATAGTTATTTAACTCAATAACTTATAATATAGCTGAATATCTAAGAATTTTTTCGGTTGCTCCAGATATTCTCTTAAAATATTTATCTAATTTAATATTTCAAGTTTGGGCAAATTTTTTGGCCTGTGGGTCACATTGGGAATTTAAATTTTTAAAAAACAGGCCGCCAAACGAAATACGATCTTTTTGTAAAAGCAATATATTAGTTTTGAAAAACCAACATGTACAATATAAAAATAAATAAATATCCAATAAAACAGAAACTAATAAGATGCATCTAATTCGTTTATTTCTTTGGCCATTGCTTTAATGTATTTAAATTTATCAGTTGAAATTCCTAAAACTGCTTGTCAATGTTAATCAGTAATGCTTTTTGTAAGGAGCTTGTATTGCTATTAAAAATATATTTACTCATATATATTATATACATAGATTCAACCAAAATTAACAAGCAATTTTAGAGCAAAATCTTGAGTTCTAGCAATTTATTAGAATCAATAAGATTGTAAAGCGTGCATGTATCTCCCCGATGGTGTAATTATTTTATATATAGATTACACTGCAAAGCTATGATCTCACGTTGAAATTCCCTCGTTGATTCGTGTTGAATATAAATTGTATAGATTTTCATAAGAATATATATTTTAACTCTGTTATTTTATAACGATTTCTTTTCAGGTAGATAGATTGTGGAGCATATAAACTACGTCATGGGCCAAATCGGCCCGAGGAACGTAATTACCTAAGAATAAATTAGGGTAGTCAAAATAATATTATTTTACTTTTATTGAGGTGGGATGGAATGGGTCGGGAGTAAAGTCCAATGTATTTGCAGTTTTTATGACAAAACATTTTTTTGGCTAAAACAAATAAAATATTGCTCCAGTACAAACATAGAGTTAAGTTTTATTCATGTATTTATATCAACAGTTCCCGAATATCCATCATGAACGTGGCATTAGATGAGAAACATCTAAATGTAGGCAAAATTTTTTTTATTAAATTCCAAGACATCCTTGAGAGATATTGAATAAGTGTTGAGGTCATCATGTGAAGAAAATTAAATTCTACGTTTGTACTGGAGCAGCTTTTAAAATATTTTTGACCAAAATAAGTTTTGCCATAAAAACTGCAAAAACACTGACTTTTCCTCGCATCACCTTCAATCCCACCTTAAAGAGTATATTTTAACAGCATACATAATCCTTTCCTCCACAAATCTGCCTGTCAGTCTATTGTAGCGTAAAAGTGCAGGTGGCAGTTAATAGTCCTACCTACCGGATGTTAGAATTCAACATACTCCAGTTGTAGGTAGCGAACAAATGAGCAAACACTGACTAGCTTCCAGAACTTAGCAAACAACGAGGGGAATCAAGGATTGGAGACTTGTTTTGTGAACATTTTGCTTTGTACTCTCTAGTCTAGCCAGAACGTTGGGGCTCTGGTATTTAAACAGGACCATTTTCATAGGAAGTACCTTTTATACAAAAACACACACTTTTTCAGACAACAATGATACCATTAATTATTATAATATTAGTGTAATTTAAAGATATTCATACTATCCATCAAAAGTTATAGATGCAGATCACATGACTTGATGTATGAATAAGTTAAAGTACATTTAAAACACTTATTGTTGTCAAGTAAAGAAAGCCCTTCCTATAAAAATAGGTTAGTGCCGGCTTGCCGGCAGCACTTGCTTCACGAAGAGTTGGCTTGTCTCTAACCTTGGAAGCTGCTGTTTGACCCTGGTCACGTCAAATTAATCTAATTTAAGGGGGGAAACCCAGCTTGAAAAAACTTGTACTGATAAAATTCTAAAATATAAATGTGGGGTTTTCCAATAAAACAAATGGAATTGTCTTAAATAAAATTCCTTAAGAGCTATGGAATTTTGAATTTAAAGTTTATAAGTATTATTTACAAATGTATATTCCATGGTCAAAACCGAAATTGTGTTTTTCAGAATTGGCATTTGTAATTTTATTTATTGAAGATTGTCTTAGGGCAGGAATAAAACATATATTCTTTGCAGAAAAAATAAAGCCATTATATTCCAAAAATATATGGTATAGTGCACATATTTGAAAAATTTAATCAACTTATTGAAATAACACAAATTAAGATATATTATTACAACTTCTTTGTGTATCTTGCCCGACACTATATTTAAAACTCAATTTATTTTTTTACTCCACCGAATAAATGTATTATTTTAAATAAAGGAATTTATTTGAATTTTAAGTTGAAACTTTCATGAAGATTTGAAGTTTTCCTGTTGAAGCCATTTCCTCCACAGCTCATAGATTGATTTCTTCGCACTTTAGTCCCACGTGTTTTTTGTTTTTTTTTTGTTTTTTGTGGAACAAGTTTTAGACTAGTCTTCTCAATTATCTTTAAAGTAGAAGAGTTTTACAAAGCAATACAAGTGTTTAGTGTTTTAACAGTGATTTATCTAGTTTGAAAAATATCTGAAATTTGAAGATACACTATTTCGAGCAACAAACTTAATTTAAAATATATTTATCGTGTTAGTACTAATTTTCAGCACAGCGTTTTACTATTCATTCGGGTTGCACGCTTTTTATTATACTGTTTAAGTTAATATTATAAATATAATAATTTCAAACAATAGTAGTTTCCCAAAACACAGACCTGTACAAACAAATTTAAAATGCCCCAAATGTTTATCCCTACTCTTTAAAAGTCCCATCTTCAAAACTCATCAAACATTGAAAAGAGATACCTTCTATATTAGATTGTAGAAATCTTAGTTAATCAAGTAGTCAGGTAGCACCGTTGTAAGTAGGCAGAGAGTGTATGCTTAGTGCTGTATGGAAACGAGTCATAAGAGTACAAGATCTGCCCACTAGGGAAATTTAATTCACCCAGCAATGCTTTAAGTGGAAGCATTCTCATCCAATATTTTGATTAATATTTAGTATTTTTTGTTTTGACATTTGTAGCTGCTTGACAGGGCCGGTTCTTGGCTTTTGAGAGCGATGCATCCGCAGGAGGCCCCCAAGAATTAGGGGCCCCAAAGCTAGCTCTTTTTTAAAAATCGGCTAACTAACTATATAAGAAGATAAAAAAAAATATGAGAGCAGTAACACGAAACTAAACCCCTTTTGAAGTCACGTCACTCGTTTCTCCTCTTCTCCCCTCCTGAGGCCACGTTGCTCATCTTCACTCCCCTCCTGATGCCACGTCGCTTTTCTCTTCTCTCTTCCTGAGGCTACGTAACTTTCTTTCCTCCTCTCCTGAGGCAACATCACTCGTCTCTCCTTCCCTCCTGAGGCCACATCGCTCGTCTCTCTTCCCCTCCTGAGGGCACATCGCTCGTCTCTCCTCCTGACCTGAGGCCAAGTAACTCTTCTTTCTTCCTCTCCTGAGACCACATCACTCGTCTCTCATTCTCTCCTGAGGCCACATCGCTCGTCTCTCCTCCCCTCCTGAGGCCAGATCGCTCGTCTCTCCTCTTACCCTGAGGCCACGTTACTCTTCTATCATCTCCTGAGGCCACGTCGATCGTCTCTTCTCCTCGACAGAGGCCACATCTCATATCGCCCTTTCCCTTAATTGTTGAGTTTAATGTTGTAAACATGACCGTTTATTAAATCAGGCCCACGCATTACTTGTATTTACCTTTATTTGTGCGTGCTAATAGATTTTGAGTTTCTTTATAAGTATTATTGTAAGTTCGAAGGCCAAAACATTTACTGTGCTACAAATTTTGAAAATTAAGAAAGCTCGTCAATTAAACAGCATGATAATCACCGATTATGATTCATCTGCGATGCACAAATAATCGCTTTCTTACGGTTCATTGATACCCGCATTGGCACACTTATAGATAATATCAAGGACTAAACATTGAATTTACGCAAGGATAGAACAACAAAGCTTTGTAGAATGTTTTATTTGCTTCCTTTCAGTAATCGACAGTTCATTGTGCTACATAATATCAGGTAATTTTCTTATGAATAAAATAGTGTTAGTGATATTGGACATAGTTTATTTTCGGCCTCTTTATTCAGGTCTACATTATGGCAGTGCTGTGAGATACAACCTAAATTGTAAAGTAATAATTCTCTAATGCCATAGAGTACGTAAATAAGTATGCCTCACAAAAAGTTGATGTTATTTTTCCTCTAACCTTTTGTAGTAAATGTTTGTACAGCAATGATCTATCTCTTTTAGTTTAGACTTGATAGTCAATATTTACCCCTTTTATTGGTCTATATTTATAAATGAGTAATGTAATAGCAACCACTAATTCAAACAACTGAAATTTCCCTTCAAATTATGGTTTGCAATGACGATAAACAAAGCTCAGGGGCAGTCTTTAAACGTTACCAGTGTGGATTTAAGGAATGACTGTTTCTCCCATGCCCAGTTGTACGTAGCCAGTTCATGTGTAGGCTCTCCTGACAACCTCGTGAGGGGCGAAAGAAAATTGTTGTTTAAAGAAAGTTTTATAAAAAGTCTTTAGCCAAATTTACAATGTTGTTTAAAATATATGTTTCTCCTTATTTTCCTTTCCCCTATATATATCGAACAAGTTCATTACTATTTCTTAGTATAAAAAAGCAATTTTCTGTGATAATATTAGTGTACTCCATAGCAAAGCACGGGCATTTAGATATTATAGAATAAATGGAAAATTATTATTATTTTTAGCACCACGTCTTACTACTCGTTCGGGTTGTACGCACGAATACCAAATTAATCGATCAGAATTAAACCAAAGTATTTCAATTTTATAGGGGCAGATTCCTACGATACAGTCCAAAACCGCCTGGAAACAGAGAGAAGAGGATAAAAAATAAAGTTGAAATAGAATGTACTGATGTTGAATTTTTTAATTAAAACAATAATTTACAAAAGATAGGTTTTAAAAAAAGATTTTGAAATAATTTCAAAAGTATATTTTTACATTTCAACAACCGTACTCAATAAACTCATATGTAAACATTTTTGTGAGAACGTAAAATATGTTTTATAATATTAGACGTATGGGAGGATTTTTTTAACAGTTTACTGCACTTTATACAATTAGCAGTAGGTATGCCAGCTTTGCCTCTCTCAAAGAACTCCCACACGTCCGAAGTTCTTGAACCTGAAAAGGCATTAGGAGCACTAAATATTGAAAGGAAAGGATCTATCAGGTTGATAAAATGTCAGTTCCCCCTTCAAATAATTCACTGAAAAAGTAGGCTTCGGAACACGAAGTTTCATGGACAAACTAATTGTGTGAAAAATAGGTAAGCCTTAAATTTCCAGGTATACTGTTAAGCTTCAAGCTCTTCCTCCTTCTCCCTCTCCTAACATTTAGTTATTAGAATTAGGCGCCCAAATGCAGAAGTGAAACTATCGATAATGTACAACAGTGAATACTATCGATAGTTTCCCGTCCCCTGTGTTTGGGACACGTTATGTTAGAGACAATTAGACCAAAGCAGTGAATGTTGAAACAGACGTGTGTACATTACGTGTGCATATAAATGTGTAAGAGTTATATTAATATTTCCACCCTTAAGTGTAAATATATAATTCTTAAATAATAAATGATACGCTACATAATTATATCATAACCATTATGTATATTGTATATTGTAATATTGAAATGTAGACTTACATTTAATTATCCGTAACTGTACTTTTTATATTATTAAAGGAGTTTTATGTATACAAAAATATTAAATAATCTAAGCACATACAAAATACATTTTATTAAATAATACATTTCCAACTATAGCAACTTTAGAATTTTTTTTTCTCAATCACATACTTAGTTAAAAATCGTTTAATACCTCAGAAGGAAATAAATCACGGAAATTACGTGTTTAAATAATTATGTGTGATATTTTGTTAATAGAAATAGCTTGCTATCAGAAATATTGATGTTGGGTAGGGTTTCTTAGCAAAGAATATAATAATTTTGCTGACGCATTGTTTAAAGATGAAGATTATATCAGTAATTGAAAAAATGTTACTCAAAAAAATCTACAATAAAAGATAAAGCAGCTTGCAGCTTTGGTAAGACTTACACTAAGTTTATATAATCACACCTCTTTAATATATATATATATATATATATTTGTGTGAAATGGAATATATTTGTTACGAGAGCGATAGCTTAGACCATTTTCAAACCGAAGCGGGTAAAAAAATATTTAATTAATATAAACGTATTATAATTGAAGTCAAATTGGTGAGTAAACAAATTAAAGTGAAATGTATAACTCTAAAAACTAGATTTTTCAGCATATTGGTCCTATACTATCTGCCATGAAAAATATCTAATGAAAACACACAATGGTCTGTAGTCTACAATTTACTAATCAACGTAAAGTGAAATACATGATGTGTTACGTGCGTGATCCAATCAGACGTTTAATGCGTTGATACACACTCCCTTGTTAAAAGGGATGGCCGTATTACTATAGAACGAAATATAAGTGAATTGTGTAAATATTCCCTGAACAATTAACTCACATATAGTTCAGTGTATGTTCATCTAATTAAAAGCCAGAGTTATTCCAATGCTCGATGCCAGGTATGTGCCAAATTACTCAGTCTAACCCCTCCTCCCTCAACCTCTACACATCCCATTCACCACTTGACATGAAGGAACGAGTCACAGGTGACAAATAGCACTGGGGCGACACCAGATGTGGACCTATTAGTACCTGCCACCGTCGCTACTCAGCGCTGCTTTACATAATCAAACTAACAGGGGCAGCACACAATGTCACCATTAGGCACGCTAAACATATTTTCGTTTTTTTTTCATAAATCTTATGTTATAATTATTTAAATAAATGCTTACACAGGTTCTGACATTCGAAATAATTTTATTAAAGTTATGTTTAAAACAAAGTCGTGTAATATTGTATAATTGATTTTTTTTAAACTACGTCTTGCTTCATATCCATTTTAACTGTATATAAAAAAAATTGTATAGTGATGAGGAAGCTATACATCACATCTCCACATTTGAATAGAGGGAGACTTGGAAACCATTTAAGAATCACCAATAGTACTCTCACTCAGGTTCCGAATCCCGAACTCCCCGTCATCAAAAAATCAAACTCAACATTTTCCATGTGTCCGCGAGCGTGGACTACCTTATATGAATCCGTAAATACCCATATAAGTGACCGAAAAAATCCATAATACGTCTGTATATGAAACTAGCAATCTATATATATTGTGATGTACTAGCCATGACCTAACCCTACCCGATATGACAATTTATAGACTGGTAACAAACATCGTTGAACAAACATCGCATAATACTAGGCTACTGGCCTGCAGCTTATAAAAACTATACTTATATATTTAAAAAGATAGATAAGTATCTGTATCCATCTCATCTGTTGCCAAACCTTAAAGGAGAGAGCACGGACCAGAAAAAGCTGACATCATCAATTCAGCGCTTAAAGATTCATTTTATTTGAAGAACAGGTAGAAACTCAAGCGTTAAATTAAATGGCAATGCCGCTAACTTATAGTTCACACCAAACCTACAGCTATCAGAAAGTATGTTTGGACCATTTAATCATCTAGAGTGCAAAGCGGAGATTAGTAATAAATTATTCTTGGGGATATTTCGAACCTATTTAGACCACTGAAATGATGAGTCTACTTATATAGTTCAATAGCCCCTCAATTAATAGCCGATAGCATTAAGTTGTATAGTTAATTAGTTTAAATCTTATACCTAATAAGTTTTCCTTACGTTACAAGTTAGAGTTTATAGTGCTGCCATCTGGGACAAAGTAAGCATGGATAGGCTAGGATATTTTATACAATGGCTCTCCACAGTAGACTGCAGCGCATCCCTGGGGGTAGAATAGTGTTCTACTCCAAGTTTCAACGGGTCGAAGGTAATGTAAAACATAACAGCTACTATGCAAGTGAGACTACTAAGTACTAGCAACAATGGAGCTTCAAAAAGTAAGACATTCGTTTGTTTTCTTGTTAGGTGTACCAACTCACCAGTAAATGTACCGGTATCATCGTTAAGTGTTTACAAACGAAGCTGTGCAAGCTGAAAGACGGAAGAAATGGATTAAAGCTGTGAAATTAATGACGTAATATGTACAAGTTCCATTTTAATTTTCAACAGCAATTGTATTTATTTAGCCAACTTCTAAAATAGGAGGATCTCAATTAGATACGTAATTTTGGTATTATATGCATGTTAAAGCATAACTTTTTACCAGTTACACTGATTTCGATTATTATTTTTTTCTTTGGTAGAACAAGTTTCTCTTGTGGTCCCATTTAAGTTTCTTCCAGAAAAATTAATTGGAAGCCAGAAAAGAAATTAAATGAAAAATGATATTTGGGTTATATAAACGAATTGGAAAATTTGTTTTCTTCATTGCTTAGCATTGGGTTGTTATAACATGGGGACATTTAGCCAAGTGTCAGTCTGAAGCATGATGTTATTCCGATATTTAAAATATTTTTATCGTGAGAAACCTCATTAAAAAATGTTTACAGGTATTATCGAACTCAAATTGTGTTTGCGTTAGGTGCAACACTGTTGTGGGTATACAACTTTTTTTTAAATACCATACAAGGTATGTCAGCTAACCTATTAATTACTGATTTAAAAGTGTCTTTGACGAAAAGTTCCCTTGTCTACAAGACACTTGACGCATAGTTTAAAAGCGACTATTTCCTTCGTCAGCTGTTTCATTTTGTTATCTCTGGCGATTACTGTTTCGTGCAGTAGTCAATTGACACGAACGCTGTTCTACAGACTTGCTTGATGATCTCTTATGTATTAATCTGAAGCCCTGAGAACGTTGCTCGGCAGTCTAAATTAATATACGCTCCTGTATCAAGTTGAGCTGAACATCTTTTTCGTGCGTCATCTCTCTGGCTAACTTTGAATTAACATATTCCCGCATTTCAGAGAGCCTGATCGGTATAATTCTCTTTACGTAGTCTATCTGCATTCTTTTTTTATCTCCATCAATACGCAAATTTCTCGCGCATAGCCTTTTTAACGATTTTTTTTTATTTTCAAAGAGCAAATTTTTTGAAGGCCCACCAACATCTTATAAATAAACGTAAAAAAATTAAAATAAAATAATTTTTTACATTACTCTTATAATATAAATCAAACCTACTTTATAAAAAAGGTGCTAAGAAGTACAACGTATTAATACTTTTTACTCTCTTCTTTAAATTTTCACTTTTTGAAGTGAGTGCCAAATAAATAACTAAAACAAATAACCACCTGCAAATTCATAACTAGCTTGAACAGCTAATCAATAAAAGGCCCAAACAGAAATATAACAGATGTGACAACATGTATACGAATATTCCTCTTGTTGACAAATTTATTCATGAGGAAATAATAATAATAATTATTATTATTATTTAGCACCGCGTCTTACTAACCTTTCGGGTTATGCGCTTAAGTACTAATTACACTAATGGATTAGGAATTGGGATGGTTGAATTTAGAGGAAGTGAATCCGCATTTGCGTGTAGGGAGAGTAGAAAACCATTTAGGAAAAAACACTCTAGTTCACCCGACCGAGATTTGAACCTCGATCTCCCCGTCCTCGGCAGTCGAGCTCAACACGACTAGCGCGTTAGCCAACTACGCCACTGAGACGGGTCATGAGAAAATATACTTATTGTAGTTAGTTTCATTTTGCAGTCCCTGATTTGTGATTGAAAAAATTTAAGGTGATTATACAAGTTTACTATAGTTTGTATGGGGCTTGTAAGTTGATGGTAGCTGCTTGCTCTAGTTATTAATTTGACGCTGAATTTGAAAGGGGAATATTTTTAAAAAAATAGGGAAAATATATTTTTGTAGCGTTTTTAAAGTAGGGTTGATTTTTTTTACCACGTTTATTAATATAAAATAATTGTTACTAACATAATAGTAACTTATGTTTGTGCATTCATTAGTAATTACAATGTAGTTACTTCTATACCTACTAGTAGTTATTGCCATCGTTTTGTGCTAAGACTAATTTTATTAAAAGCATTTGATTAGGTCCAGGCCTATTTACCTAGTTAGTCTAATCTGATTACATACTAAGTACTATCAAATAATATTTGAGTATGAGCAGAATAAGTTTAATTGGTCATAATCTGTAGCGCCTTAATTAAGAAAATGAAATATTTTAATATGAAAATATACATTTTATTTACTATACAAATAATTTTAATTAAAGGTGTGGTCACAAGAATTTGAGTAAAGATTGAATTTAAGGAATATGTTCAATCTGTATTGATAAAAATAAATGATAGGATACAGTTTGAACAACTTTCTAATATCGTCTAATAGCTTAGAAGAAAATCTTAAAAAAAAAATTTTCCGTAAATTTTCATCCTTAAAACAAACACATTGTTAATAATAATAATAATAATAATAATAATAATAATAATAATAATAATAATAATAATAATAATAATAATAATAATAATAATAAAAATCTCTTTATAATACAGGTGAGTTTCAAACAAAGTTTTTAACAGATTTTAAGAAATTTCAAATAATAATATGTATGTAAGCAAAATTAAAATTATTTTAATTTTTAAAAGGAAAACGTACTTTTATTTATGATGAAAAACTATTCCCAAATATCCATTTTGAAATCAATCTTGAAGGCCAATTTCAAAAAATTTCAATTTTTCTATAATCTATCTTAAGTAACCTACTCTTAAGGAAATTTATTTTGAAAAATAAAAATGTATTATTATTATTATTATTATTATTATTATTATTATTATTATTATTATTATTATTATTATTATTATTATTATTATTATTATATAAGATATAGAATCAAACGTTGAAACAAGTTGAAAAATGAATGCGACATGTTAAGATTTTACAATAAAAGTATCGTTAACTATATGGTTTATTTAGTTCCTCTCCTTAAAAATTGGTTGACAAAGTCATAGTCTTGAAGAAGACGACAAGTTTTATTGTTTACGCCATCATCATGTCTCGAAGTTAGGGGAGTATATGTTGTTCCCGATATTAACACAGTTAACAGTTGAGAACAACATATACTTTCATAACTTCAAGACCCGATAATGGCGTAATCTCCTAATCATATCGTCTTTTTCAAGAATATGACCTTGTAAACCCTTTGGGTGCAACTGTCGCGGTACGCAATTGTCACAGTACGCAATTGTCAGAACACCATGTAGTAGTAGCTGTTAGGATAAAACATTACTTTTACAGTATTCTTATGATGCACTACTTAAAGTGCAAAAGTGTTTCACTCCCTGAATCTTTATTATATATTTAGTTAATTTCTGCCTATAAATTCACAAAAAATGTTTTATCACCGTCTAATGTGGGTGTAATTATTGAATATTTGTGCCTAGGTCTATATATAACATTATCTTTTTGAGATAAGTTCTACCTTTGGTGTTTTTGTTTGTTCTTGGGCTGCTGCTGCTGAATATTAGTTTGATAATAGTATATAAATATTCATGTCAAGCACATGAGAAAATTTTGATGTTTTTATTATATGCCTTATGGCTTAGATGATAGATTGTTAGTGATATT
The DNA here is from genome assembly GCA_902155825.1 of Timema genevievae. Classification (NCBI taxonomy): domain Eukaryota; kingdom Metazoa; phylum Arthropoda; class Insecta; order Phasmatodea; family Timematidae; genus Timema; species Timema genevievae. The sequence continues at coordinate 120,235 of CABFWO010001284.1, forward strand.
TCCGTGTTCGTAAACTGATCTAACCCGTATCAGTATGCGAGTTGAATAAACATCAAACTCACATATTTTGGTCTGATAGTGGCGTAGAGAGTCAAAGTTTGAATTCTACCCGGGTAAATAGAGGGTGATTTATTCTTGATGACTACCCATCATCTCTATACACAAATGTACGAATATTGCCTCTTGATCATACCTTTCCATAGCTACCCTAATAACGTAGTTTAATTCAGATAGCCTGAACGGTTAGTTCTAGTTATAGAACAGAATTAAATTTACTATATTTTAGAAAGGGAGTTCAAAAATTATGTATAATAAAATGGTATAGAGTTTATTGACATACATATATATTTTATATGTCCCTATTCCCAATTTTAACTAAGCATAAGGATTTATATCTCTTAACATATCGAAATATATTAAAATTAAAATTTTTGTTAAGGAGAGTATCAATTTTATTTAAATAATATATGATTAGGTGAAATTGTGTGGTCTTACATTTGATTTTGTGCAACAGAAAACCCTCAATATAATATTTTTAACACATGGTAAATTTAAATAAAGAAAACATATTTCATGGAAAGTTATACTGTAGTATGAAAATATAAGTACTTAGGTACAATTTTTTTTTCATTTATGATCATTATGAAAACATTTTTCAGAAATTTAAATAAAATGTTGAACAATAATTGTATTAGAATCACATAATGAGTTAAAATGAGATATAAACAATGAAATATTAAAATAATAAAACCTACCTAAAATTAGCAATAAATTATTTGTATTACAAACTAAGATGTTATGTGGGTTAAAAGCGATCAAGTTGAGAAATAGTATAGTTTTCTTAGTGAAATTTTAGTAAGAGAGGTATATAGTAATACATAGCTTAAGAATTAATATATTATCTGAATTTATTTTTATTTTTATCATTGTTTTATGTTATTTTATTTACAAGCAAATATATTTACTGCTGTGGCACATCAAATGTAAGGCAACACACTATAAAGCTTGTCATATATTTTATAAATAAAAGAGCTATATTCTTATATATACACGGCGAACTGTTAGTAACGTATTCTCACTAGTGGACATTTGTAACCACCATTAGACCCAGCGCCGCGATTTGGAACGAAATACAACCCACACGACAATTTTAGATATGAAATAAAGGCGAGCGTTGAGAGGCTAAACAATACAGTATCATCTTCCTGGAAGCTTCTGGGGCTTGCAAAGGTTGTAAAACGATCCATCATTTCAAACATATAGAAAAGAGTTATTGCAGGTACATAAACTTCTAGGCTTGGGGAAATTTTAAAGCTACGATCTTCTAAGAGTGTACAAGATAGGTGAATTTAGATCAAATAAGTTTGATGAATTTATTTTTCACTTATAATGGAAATTAATTGAAAGAGTTAATTGATGGCAATGCTGCAAACATATATTTATGAAAAATTAGGTTTGAGTATTTGCCTCACAAATTCCAATGTTTTATTTTATTCATAAACGCCGTAAGACACCTTCAAATTTAATCACGAGATCAATGTTTGTGTTTTAGATAGTACCGGTTCATGAGGAACAGTTGAAAACTTAAACTGCACACTTATTTCTACTTTATTGCAACTCCTCAGATAAATAAGCTATTGTAATCGTCCAAAAATTTGAACTCCAGATTTTGAAACCGAAGAAGTGGTTTTGACGATGGCGTCTGTCTCTTTTGGTCAAGAGCAGAAATCATTTAACCGATCGGCTTTAAACTTGGAATTATATATCCATCCCTATGATTAAGGGTAGCTTACTGAAAAGAAAAAAGATAAAAAATAGATTTTCTCCAAGTCCAATATAAAGATTTTGGTTAAAAATAGTATCTGGGCACTGTTTAACATTACAAACAAAATATAACCTGTCACTTACCAATGGGAATGACTTTGAAGGTACCTTATATCCACGGAGATTTCCAATTTTAATAATATCTCTATAAATATTTGAAATACTAAATAGAATATCCGGTGTAGTTGTAGTACTATTAGTGATACAAATATATTATTTGTAATATATTTTGGTTAAACTAGTAGTTTCTGAAATAATGGTAAATGTATTTTTTGAATTGAGGTCTCAGAAATCTGTAATTTATTGTAATACTCTCAGGTGAACATATATGTTACTTTTTCTCAATATATTTTTGTAAGATTTTTATTATTTCATTTACTTCCATTTCAATTTTTTCTATAATGTTTCTGCAGCAAAGTCTTTTATTTCATTTCATAAATCTTACGAGCTTTGGGTAAATGTCTCAATTTTTAGATAAATGAGAAGGTCTGTGCAGTGCCAGGTACCATTTATCTTCAAAATTTATTCAAACAATACTTTGCTCAAAATAATATAGTAACAGAAATGGTCTGAAAAAGAAATATCACTGTTAAGGCATTGACTAGTCTATCTTCAGACTATGACCACAGATAAGACCCACAGCTCTTTACGTGATAAGAAAACTAGGTCTAATAAATTTTAAATAGAACAAACATTTTCTATTGTGTAATATAGCTACGAAGAAAATTTTCAAATATATATTTTCAGTAAACTAGCCTTAAGTAAGTTTCCCTTATGGAAACAAAAACTCAATTTGTTGATCACAATAAAGAATTATTATATATTAATTTCAAACCCAATTGTTAATTTTTTTTAAATTCAATTTTTTAAAATAAGTTATTTGTAAACCACCCTTAGACTATTTTTAATTTGTGAAAATTAAAATGAATTCTTATTTATCGTGAACAATTATTCCTAGATACTCATTTTAAACTGCCTAAACTTAAACTTCACACATTTTCAAACTTTCTATAGATTAAAACTTGTAAATTACCCTCAAATTAATTTATAATAGATAAATAAAGATACATTATTATTGATATTGGGAAATAATTCTCTGATACCAATTTTGAACAAAACCGTTTGAGCTATTTAAAAAAAATCTAATTTTATGAAAATCAATTATCAGAAAATTATTATAAAATTCAATTTTCAAACTAATAAATAATATTTTTTTATTTTAAACACTTAAGAGATACACTATTAAAAAATGTAATCCGAAAATGATTGAGCCATTATTTAAAAGAGTCAAACTAAATTTTAAAGGTAAAATAAAATGAATCATCAGTTAACTACCCTCAATTTGAAGGCTAGGATTAAATCAAATAACTTGGACTATAAATAAATATCAAGTTTCATTATAATCCACTAAAACATTTTGGATCAGTGGCTATGGATAGATAGAGATATGGATATATAGAGACATAGGGATAGACACAATAGTAAGCTACAACTATCGGCTTGGATACATATTAAGTGTGAAAATTTATCATAATCATGAAATCTTAAATGTTCACGATTACTATATATTTTATTATATTAAAAAGTAAATATTAATTTCTTTCAAAATTCAATCATCAGTAAACCAATGTTAAATTAATGTCGATACAAAAACAAATACATACAATTATTATATTTTCCTAAACCTACCCTTATTAAACCAAAACTTTGGGGGAAAATCTTAGATATTTCTAGTTTTTGAAAAATATGTCAAATGTAAACTAACCTTAAGCGAATTTTTACCGCAAAAACAAGTATACAGTGTTATTTGTCATATTCTACAATCCCCAGGTAATAAAAACTCTAATTCAAATATAATGATTAGCAAAATATAAAATATTTAAATTATTTGAAAATCAAAATCAAACTACCGCCCTTTCAGTACTAATAAATGTGATTTATTCTACATGGATAGGGAGGGTGACACTAACCAGCTGAAGTGTTTCGTGCAAGAAATTCTCTTGAGAGATGAGAAACATATCAAGAGTAGTCTTTGGGGGTTTAGTTTCACTATTATATAGTACATTATATAATATAATATTTTGTTTAGTAAACTATTTATATTGAATAAATTATATTTAAGATATTATGAAATACAGTAATATACCAATTATATATAATATATAAAATAAAATATATACTACATATAATATGATGCATAAAATATATCTAATTTTTAACAACTAACACACTTATTATAGTATAAACAATAAAGTATATATATTAATTGAATAGTTATGTGTTATATTTTGAATAAAATTGATAATTTATGAGATAACATGTTGAATAAATCCTTTATTACATTAAGTTATAATATATGTAATGAAATATATATCATCTATATGAATAAAATTAAGACTTTGTAGGCCATAAGCATTACACGATGTCTACCACATGAAGAGATCTGAAATCTAAAAAAAAAATACTAGTAACTGTGAATTAACACGTGCACCTCAAACCCGGAATTTTAAATTTTAAAGCTACCATCTACGTACGATCACTAAGCTAAAAACATTTCTCCTGGTCAAAGTAGAGTACTTCATCCAGTATATAAATAATAATCTACCTGTTAGTTAAGAATAATTATTTACATATTTGTCTAACTTAGTACGAACGGTGCGAGGCTACGCACTTCGCACGGCTCGTGACGCACGCCTCGGCTAGAGGCAAGCGTCATAAGATAGTTTTTATAGTTGCCTGCTCAATGCGAGCAATGAAACCATCACGCACAACGCACATCAGTAGACGACATTATTTCTCCCATCTGTAAAATCCCAAGAGTGATTTGACCTTTTATTTAGTTCTTTGACAGGAATACTTACTTCGTCAGAAATTTCACGACACGCATCTCACATTTTATTTTTATTATAATATTCTGAGCTCTCCGCCTCCGATAATAATCTATTACTCTAGTAAATTTGAATTTCTTGACGTAGAACTTCATTGTCGACCATGATGTGTGTGAATTGTGGAAAGTCAACACGCCCGTTCACACGAAACATTCCAGCTGGGGCTTCTTCAAGCACGACCGGTTTACCGACAAGAACATGGCTCGCAACACAAGTGCGCTGCGCACGCCTTGGGCTATGGTCACAGTAGCACGGTATTAGGACGAAATATTGTTCAGACGTACTCGGCCGACTCCTCCGATATTTCCAATCTCACGGTCCTCCATTAACTTGGTCATAGTACAACCGTTCATTTCAGCCGAATACGTTCGACGTCGGACAGATTCAAATAGATTATTTTTTCTGCCAAACTGTCCGATTTTCAAGAGATCGTCTGTACTCATCTTGAGAAAGGCATGGTAAAATGATGGACTGTGAAAAGTTAATAACTTTGGTATTTGAAATAAATAGTTTGTGGGATTTAAGAGGCACTTTTTATCATAATAGAGATAATTCTAGAATTCCATGGCGTGAGGTTGTGACAGAAATGGAAATTACAAGTAAGTACTTTTATTTTAAATTAACCTGTTTAGCAAAAAATAAGCTATTAATTTGGCTTGTAAGAATATTTAACATTCGGAATAAATGATAATCACTAAAGAAGTTTTCAAATAGGGATCCACCTATTTAATCAAAAATTCACATTTTACATTAATAACAATATCATGCTAACACATTGACCATAATATTATAGTAATTTTTGGCTAGTGTGTTTAAGAAACCACACCTTTGGGCCGAAAATGGCATTACTCTAACCACAGCCGTCGACCGATCAAATACGATGCTACTGTGACCACCTTAGGGCGAGCACATCAGTTATGGACAAAGAGAGGCGTGCGTTGCCAACTTTGTGAAGCGCACCGCCTTGAATTGTCTTTTAGCGGCTTTATATTAACTAGTGTCAGACCACTCGGCCACTGCTGCGGAGATAGAAATATTTACATTGCTGCTACTATAATATGATGCTATCACGTAATAAACAATCTTTACTATCAATAACTCAGCTTATAAAATAATGTCTTAGCAGTCATTTACATGAGAAGGCTCTCCTTCAGAAACAGTCGTTATTTTTATAACCAGGGACATTTTTTGTCAACCAAGTATTGGGAACATATTAATGTCACTGTAATATATGGTAACATTTAGCTTATCTGTGACGTTATATTTTATATGGCTCAGTTTTTATTTGAAACATTTAAACTCGGTACTTTTTCACAGTGATTTCCACTTTATAGCCCAATAAAAAGGATGAGGATTAATTTTAATAAAAGTATCTAGATTATACGTGAAAAAATATGTAAAGTCACAATATAAACCAAATTACAATATTTATCGAGTCTAGGATTGAAATTACGGCATACTCAAATAAAAATCGTAATGATATCAGTTCCCCCAAACTTTACAACATAAAATGTAGCATTTTAAATTGTTTTCTTGTTAGAATTTTTTGAGGCTGCTATCAACACTTTTTAGTCATGAATAAATAAAGGCCATGCTGTTTCAAACATCTTGCCAAATACTTTAATAACTAAGTTTCAATTATTTATTCTACTGTTTTATAAATGTATAGGTTTTATTGGTATTGTTAGTGTAGTAATAGTAATATAATTAATAGTAATCCAAAGCTATTAATTACGTATTCCAAGGTAGATTATGGGAGGAGTAGTCTTGAGGTTTTGTATCCGCATCACTTTGGTGAGAAAATTAGAAAAACATAGTGCTAAACAGATTGTGGAAAGCCCACATCACCCTTCAATCTTTATATTGCACCCAACAAAGGTTAAAACAAAGAGTGTCCAGCGACCTGGAACATAGAAAAAGGTCAGGGAATTTACTTGGTCAGGCAAAGTCAATTACAAGTCGGGGAATTTGATCAAATTTCTGGAATATTCCCATCTACTAGAATAATACGAGACTTTCAATAAAAATCGTCAAAAAATTTCTTCCAGTTAACAACTATCACAAATTTCTTTTAGCACAGTTGTGCAAGTTGAGTTACTAATATAAGTTCTCAGTCAATATGTTATTTTCATGTCGTCTCTCCACCACTCTACCCTGCACCTTTAACCAAAATTGAATATTGGTTATGAGCATGTGTGAGAATTCGACTACGTTATTGAAAGGAAAAAACTAAAAAGTAATGTGTCTCGCAATTATTTTAAACTGTACTGCTGTAAGGCGATCTTTTAATTACCCAATATGACCTCACTGGAATCTCACTTAAGCATTACTACCCAATAGCTCATTGCTTTAAGATGAGATCCTTTAACTCCTTCATAGTGACACATCATCAGAATGTGTGTGTTTGTCTAAAATATAAGTACATTAAATTGGATCTTAATAAAATAATACTTGTAAAATATAGTGACTGGAAAAGTTGGAAATTATTTCTGGAAAACCTGGAAAAGTCATGGAATTTTAAAATGTAGTTTTGATGAACACTTCAATAGATTTCAAAATTTCCTAAAAATGAACTTTATGGTGATTCTTGATGCATCTAAGTCGGTTTTATTTTATAATTGTGTTTCTAACACGAGTTTGTAAACATGTATGTCCCAGGACTTGAATATGAAAGTGTAATAAAAACTTATCGTTTTTATGTATTGGTAGATTTCATCCATTCAAGTCAACGAATTAGTGTTCGTCATTAATAGTAAGTCCTAGATGAGAGAGTTGACTACCACCTACACATCTAGACTTAGTTTTAGGCCAAACAAACAACAACCAGAACCAAGTCATACCTATTGAAATAAGGTGCTAGAATATGATTCTAGTAAATAGAAGGGACATATATATCTCTAATATGTAGACACTGTAATTATCTATTCTATGTGTTCTGACAACTCAACAACATTTGTCATATGTAGAATAATTCACTGACACTTATGTTGGTAAAGGACATATATCTCTTCCCTATTTAAATACTTGTCTATCCAATATGCTCTGACAGCTCAACAACTTCTGTCAGCTGAAGACTATTAATTTTCCCTGATGTTGGTAAAAGACACATATCTCTCCTATATTTATATACTTGTCTATCCTGTATGTGCTAACAAATCAACAACTTCTATCATGAGATAATTCATTGACCCTGATGTTTGTAAGGGACACATTATTCTCTCTCCAACATGTATATACTTCTCTATCCCGTAGGTTTTGACAACTCAACAGCTTCTGTCGTCTGTAGGATAATCCACTGACCCTGTTGTACCCATGAAGTGCGGGTCACGAAGGTCTTAGTGGCTCGCCCTTTACCGAGGCTTAAACAAAACTTTACTTCCTCCAACACTAGGATTCCAAGAGGTGGGATACTAAGGAAGGAGAATGGAAGAAAGGGAGGGAAGGAGTTGGCCCTCTTGCACTCTCAACCAACTTGTAAGCAAGTTTATGAAGAGCTTTCTTCATGATTTCACCGCTGTTCCTTCGAAAAGTCGATAGAGCGATTGTTTTCTCTAAGGTGATTGGTTGAAGTATTGATCCAATGAAAGTTGTTTTCAATTTACAAATTTTGTACCGTTATCTGCTCATGTCTGTGGTTGGGTAGAATGTGGTCAACCATTGGGGTTTGAGGACCCTGGTTTGATATCTTGGGAGGTTGATGAAGATGATATATACTTTTTATTCTATAAGCGTTCATCTTGTAGTAAAATATCCATATATTAGGGATTTAAGTGTAATATTAAGCGTACTCTTATAGATTATGTTTGTTTTTAAATTGTGTGCCGAAGTTATATGTTTTCTTGTAAAATCTACTCCACAGCATTGTTAGAATAGATTGTCATTTCTATTACTGCCCTGTTTATAGAGGAGTATTAAGCAAGCTAGCTTACACTTCGTTTAATGTTAAAATGGGGATTTGGGGAATAGCGACAAAATAAGAGTAAGTCCTTTTGCTGTTTTATTATAAATCTAACTCTTGTCTTAAAAATCAAATATTGATTTAGTAAGAATATAGAGTTTAAATTAATTCACATTATAATATCAACATTTCTTGAAAATCTGTCAAGTCTGTTCTAATATTTAATGACAACTTTTTTTTTTAAACGTTTGTCATTTAATGCCACTATTCTCATGACAGATATTCGAGAACTGTTGATATAAACAAGTGAAGAAAATTAAACTCTATGTTTTTAGTGAAGCAATATTTTATTTATCAAGGCTAAAAATAGGTTTTGCTATAAAAACAGCAAAAACACTGTCTTTCTCTTTAGTTCCCATACATTCCTACTTTAAAGATAACAGTCTTACCTTAAATAATCACACAAAGGGTATATTTACACTCTGGCATAGCTTATGAGATATGTTCTTTAAATTAAAAAAATGAATCCTGAAAAAGGGAATTAAATCAGGATCCCTTTGCTTAGTATACCAATGCTCTAATCACTGAGCTATCCAGGAATCGTCCCATGCCCAAGATCATTTTTCACTCTTATTTTAAAGTAGATTCTGATGGACGTGCGGAAATCGTCGGCTACAAATGTGTGATTTTATTAAGATCACGAGCTATCAGATAACGCAGCCACCTTCGACTCGGTAGTTGGTTTTATGGTGCCAAAAGTTTAATGACAACCGTACAAAAGCGCATATCATGATGGATTAAATAAAAAAGATATTATATTTGTTCAGGTGTCATTTTTAGATCCAAACAATATGATTTTAGATATGGCTACAACCGTAACTGTCAAATAAGGCTTCGCTATTTAATCCTTTATAAGAAAGCTTTATAGTGTAATCCGTTATGGAAAAACCACTACTTCTCAGGGTAAATGGAGTGTACCTTAGTGGTAATGTTTTTAATAAAATTAGGCTTGTGTTTTATAGGTCCTTTGTAAATACTAGTCTGGAGAGAGTAAGTAGAATAAACATTAATATATATATGTGTATAAAACCATTCCCAGTGAAACCCGCTTTCATTGGCATTCCAACCACTCGGTCAATAGTACGTAAGCTAAGTATGGATCTTAGGCCAAGCATAAACACAGCCATATTGTATTATGCATAATCTATTTTTATTTAATTTATAAAATAGTAAATATTTTATAGGTATGGTATATTACTGACAAAACTGAAAGTATTTATATTATTTAAATAATTCTAAGCCGAAATGATTGATTTGGCCGATGAAGGGAGAAACTGTAGTTAGCTATGTCACGCTATCGTGTGTTTTGGTTTATTTCATCCGTTGGGTTGTTAACATAAAAAATTAAACATTCTAATTTAATGCGACCTTATATTTACTATAAGTAAGGTTTCATAATATGTGCTTAGTTAATTTCTGGCGTGACATTTACTTGAGAGAACTGTGTCTTTTGGGACATTTTTAGTTTCCTTTCAAAATGTTTTTGTTGTATGACATAAAAAAGATCATCTAACAACCAATGAGTTTACATAGAGAAAAGTACTTACGTGTAATAGTTTTGATAAGAACATTGGTTGAAAGTTTAAAGTAGGTTTTGTTATAAATTAGTCATATATTTAAAATTAGTTTGATCATATACTACTTTTGATTTTATATTTCGTCCCAGTTGATGCATATCAACAGTGAAAGGTGTTTTAGTAGATTAACCCAATCCTTTTACCACCAAAGAGTAATATTAAAAAAACTCTTCTTCAATGTGTAAAGATAGTGGCTTTTGAAATTTTTATAAAATCATGAATACAACTACATTAATGCTAAAAGATAACTTAACATTTATTTAAGAAGAATTAAATGTTTGAAAATCCTTGTTATCGCCTTTTTGGGGACTTCTACACAAGCCAGCACTAATTCATTCTCTGGGTTTGACTATATACTGTATAGCGTCAATAATTGAACTACATGCTTTACAAAAAAAAACTTTCTCTGTGAGATTATTCCCTTGTAATACTTGAAATATTAATGAAAGTTATATATATATATATATATATGATAGTTACTTTAAATAATATACCAAAATTAAATTGTGGACTCAGTTTGACAAAGGCTTGGTCAACGTTTACTAATATCAGCACAAAAACACATTAAAATGTATTAAAACCATGTAAAAATTGTTTAAAAAGTTTTTGTGGTCCTCTGACCGTAAATGGTATTGGATGTTTGAGGGCCGGCGACAGAGTGTATTTTTATTTTGTCAAGAATGGGAAGCGAATAATTAATGTTTGCACTCCCATTACACCAGTGTGGAAGTTTGGGGTGTTAGAAAGCATGTTCAGTCGTGTTAAGCACAAACACAGAAATGAACTGCTTAGAATTCATAAACGTTTATTATACACTGAACTCATGAATGTATCGCCATTTGCTTAAAATCTCATGATTACATCTAGTTAAACTGTGTCAGACATCCTCTCTCTATTAAGTTGGATTCCTTTTTACATATATAATATGAATCAAAGGTTGATTATTGGTGGGTGTCAAACGTGTGAAATTGCTAAATATATAGCAGTATTCAAACGTAAAGTCCTCAAGTATATTCCTTCTGTAAGCCATCTGCGGATCTGTCAACACCTTCGTTTATTTTCATTCACTACCTAAATTTAAATATATGCAAAAGTAATCGACATGGATTTCATTATCTGCCTTGCTCAGCTAGATGTAAAATCATTAAGTTTGTATGGTTTTGTGACACTATACAGCTCACAAACAACCACACAAGAGCAGTTTTTCAGTGCATTAGTTATTGCAGCAATCAATAGGAACATTGTTTGCATGCAGTGTTCAACAGTCTGGTCTAGGAATATAGTTAGAGATTTTACTTCATATATTACATTATGGTGCATATTATAAGAAAGGGCTATAATGTAACAGTAGGATCATTGTTTGCGTACAGTGTTTGCCGGAATGGCCTAGGAATAGATCTAGAGATTTTACTATGATATATTACACTATGTTGAAGGTTATAAGAAAGTGCTGTACTCTAATATGTCAAGGGAAAACTGGTAACTTTCCGGATTAAATGAGTTTAGGCAAGACTGATTTTAGTAAGCATTTTTAAAAATTAATGAAAATAATTAAACTTACATTATTCTCTGCTTGTATCAAATGAATTTGTTAATAAAGTACAAAATCTCCTGTAAAGAATAGGCCAGCGGTAATGGTTAGGGAAAATTGCACTCGGGTAAACTACTCCCTCCCAGAAAAAATGGAAAAACTGCACCCTCCTATAAATCATCACACCATTAGGTGGGAGAAGTTCGCCCCACACAATGTTGACTAGCTGATGGCCCATCTTCAACAGTCACAATCATACCCCACTCTTGAGAAAATATGTCTTCTCTTGCTTACTTCTATTGAGCAATTGGCAAGCAGATGTTGACTCACTACCAACAGTGTAAGTAAGGCGTCTGGCCTTATTTGTCTAATATACAGTATTTTATTTTGGATGAATTGATAATCACTGAGATTTTCAGAAGAAAGCAGTGTGCTATGTTCAATGGATTTCAATATCTAAACTAAAAGGAAAACGAATGAAATACAACTTGACTTTGTGTTAAAGAGAGAGAGAGGGTAGAGGAGAGCTAGTTAAAATGACAAGAAATTATAGCATAAAATATCATAGTTTCAAATCGGACATCGCCAAAACAAAAGTTGGAATTCAACGTGTGGCAGCTAAGAAGAGAGAAAGAGAAGGTGACGAATTAATGTGTAAGCTCTACCATGAAGAAATGGGCTCCCTGATTTTTTCTAAAAAGACACATTTCCAAAAAAACACGGGGAAAAAAATAATTAGTTTCGATAATTTTTAAATATCCCTCAATCACTTTAAAAATATTTTCCCAAATTTTGTCATGAAACTAGATTTTATTGCTAAAGAGAGTTTTACAAATCTTAAAATGCCTGACCCCTGAAAAGTTTCTTCTAGAACCCGGAATATGGGATATAAAAAATTCTCATTTGGACAATTTCTTAATATACCTGATTCGCTTAGAAATTTCAATTTTTTCTTATGTTCAACGTGAAAGTTGATTTTGTCGTCTAAGAAAGCTTTTCCCATCTGAAAACGCCTAACCCCATAAAACTTTTCTTTTAGGACCCTGAACTCCAAATTTTTACAAGTTTTTAATAACTCACATTTGATTACATTTTTATTTACAATTTTCAGGTTATACGTTTGCTTCACACGGTAGTCAGATTTAGTATTAAAGTTTGGTATCCATTTTCTTTATTCGAATTTTGGGTCCTTGTATGTCCATCTCTTCTTTCCTTGCCGCACACTCTTGTTGATACTTCTGTTACCATTTTCACCCCCTTTCCACCACCTGTAATTAGCAAGGAAAGCTAGGACTGTGAAAAACCAAATCTTCAGATTCTTCACCTTTGGCAAGTCTTTCCAGATTATCGTCAGACAGCACGTGCACAGTGATGGGTGACTTTGTTACATCACAGTTACTCCAGTACACAGTATCAATGTAATTCTCAGTTTGGAAATTCAACGGGGAGATGGAGTAAGTGAGGATCTCACTTTGGTAGTTTGTTACTCTTATTGCACGAAGGATTCTCTTGAAAGCTGGGGTTATGATGTGCTGGCGGTCATTGTACACCATATATTCCTGAGTAGATTCGCGTGACTTTGGAAGTTTCTTCATGTTATTCCACTTTTTGTGATAGTTTTTGAGAAGTTCTATTATCTGCTGTACGAATAGTACATATTGGATTGTCGCATATTCTTTCCATATCTGTGCAATATTCTCTGTTAGAATGACAGCAATTTCGCTAAATGTTATAAAAATTCCTGGCCTTGCGTCAAACTCTTGTTGAACGTGAAGGAAATATTTAATAACTTCCTCGTACGAAGGGAAGTTTCTGCCACTAAGATGTAGAGGAGAACTGAAAATCGGGTTACTTGCCTGCTTCTATGTCTTTATTACTTTAGGCATCTCGGATGAATCGTATTTACATTACAATGTTCAACAGCGGATTAAAAACCAGCACTACGTACACAGTACATAACGTAAATAACTATTTCATTACTGGGACTCCCCGTCTCTGAACCTAGATCCCTATGAGAGCGCTTTGTCTAATGTATGACAGCGACAGTGCCCTCTACATTGGAACAAACCAGTGTTATGTTTTCCAGTTTTCCAGTCATCTAATACAATTTTTTGATAATCTATAAGAACAAGAAGCAATGGCTTAATATCTAATGATTTATTGCCGGTGGTATGTAAAATATAAATATTCTATTTTCTAGTAAAATATTGGAAAAATTTGAAATTTATAAGCGAGTGTGGGATATTTAGAGATTCGCTGGATGGGATTTTTTTATCCCACACTCCAGGTTTTAGGAATAACTTTTGAGGGATCAGGCGTTTTCAGATTCAAAAATTTGTTATTTTTGAAAAAATCGAGACACCCTACTGTTTAAACAAAAATACGACCTAGTAGTGGAATGTCCTCTATACTCCAGCTTCAAACGCAGCATGAACTATGTGAGGTGTTAAGCACAAGGGGATCATCAGGACTCAGGATAGAGGCAGAACGTTGTTTTGGGGGATGAAGACCTGAAAATTTTGGGCGGAAAAGTTTCCTTTTGTAGATGAAGGAGATGAATATAAGATCCTCGTTTCTTCTAACTCCAAAGGCAAAGAAATACTTCAGAGTCATACGCAGTTATAAATGGATGAGAATTTCAAATCGCGTAGCAAGCAGTTCACCTAGTTCTATAAAATCCACGCAGACCTTGACAGGACAAATGATGATAAGAACATCGCTTCAGTAGCATTCGGCTTCCTGCCAAGCAAAAAGAAAAAGAGAAACTTACGACTTATTTTTCTGGAAAATTAAGAAACATTTAACGGTGGAGGGGGGAATCCGGAAGCAATAACTACTGACTTTAAGGAAACTTGAATGTCTTCCCTTGTTTCGAACTTCCTGACTTGTGCCATCAAAGGGTGCAATTTCTATTCCAACCAATGTTTGTGGTGCAAGGTTCAAAACCTTGGATTGGTACCGGACTACTTACAAGAATGACGAAAATGTAAGGCTTCACGTCCGCATCTGGCGATAACCCCCCCCGAGGATGTTGAAGATGGGTGGCTCCAAATCCACAATAAGGGGCTAGGAGGAGAAAAATTTACAAAGTGTTTAGACTACTTTTTGCACCAATATCTGGAAAATACTAATCTACCAATCGAAATATGGCACTGAGGAGATGCAAAGCATTGTATATACAATGCTGTCTAAGTGTGGAACAATTAGCTTAAGGACAAAGTTTGTCTTAATCTATACCTCTACACCCTTCTGAAGGTGCTGAAGCAGGAAGTGGAATAAGGCGGATACAAATATGAGAGGGCGAGTCTCGGCTTGGAAGTGTTACACCCCTCTCTCCAACCTTTCCTTACGACCATCGATAACTTAAACGAAGGGGGAGGGTTGCAATCTACATAATTTATACAAAGGACATGAAATGCAAAATTTAAATAGTAATACCATAAATGGTTTATTCAAAGCAAAACAATTAGAGTTCAATTAATTACATGGTCTCAATAATCGTACTGAGTTCAGTGGAAAATCATGTTAGAAATAAACAGTTATTTAGCGCAGTCCATTAGAGAGAACTTCTCTAATACTAGACATATCAAACAATCAGATGGGCTAGTCTTTATGAGACAAACAACCCACAGTGTTGAAAAGTATACAATTAAACAAATAATAAATCAGTTAATAAATTTGTAAGATTTATATAAGAGCCTTATGGGCCTTATTATACTGTTTCAAACGCGTCTGCACTGCATCACTTAAGGCAGACTTCAAGAATTTAAATAATAAATATAAAGAATATTTATTAGACATTTTTAAAATACGCGAGAATTTGTCTTACAGACTTTAGTCAAACTCTTGCGGGACTACATGACCTAAACTAACAGTTTAGAAATTTCCATCTACTCGTGAATTCAAAGTTAACAAATTACAATAAACAAAGTCTAGCGAAAACATTTAAACTACGATCAAATATAAAGTTAATCACTAATTAATTTTTATATGTTAAACAATTTACGTTTCGAAGTTAAATTTTATAAGTTTTCATTATAACAAAAGAAATCAAACCATTTTATTTGCAACATTATTTCAGAATGAAATATTAATAAACTTTTCCAACACAAAAATTTATCAAAGTTATTATAAAGTAAAAGATCAAACTAAATAGCTGTCTCGAGCGCCCAAGTAGCGACAGACATTATATATTTTACTATTTGGCGAAGAAAATTAATGTAAAAATTTACAACGCCTAACACGGCTTATACAAAAGTTAAAAGTTTTGAATAATAATGTTCACAGTATACGTTGCCATAGTTAAAGTTCGTAGTTTATCATGGATGATCCTGGCATAGTCCTGGTCCTAGGACTATGTTCCTCCGTCCTAGGACTATATTCCTCCGTCCAGTGTTGGTTGGATAGTAATTTTAATAATGCGAGTACAGGACTTTAAATAGGGGTTTTTCACAGCAGGGTATCAAGGTGGGGGGAAAGAACAATTCTTTCGGTGGCCATCCTTCCAGAAGGAATGGAACATGACGTGGATTGTTGAAATTATTGTCCCATTTTTCATTTAGAACAGCGATTCTTCAATCGGACGTTATTTCTGTAGTTCTGGAACTATCCACCAGGGTGCAGGTGGGTAGTATTCTGTTGATCGTGGATAGTTTGGCTCGGCGTGTCTTCAGTGTCTATTTGATTTAGTCGGGGTTGACTTCGGTTAAGGAGTCTCTGTTACTACCCGGTGTAGCTCGTCGTTGTCTACACAAGATAGATTTGGTGAGTACAGATTCCAAAGTTTTCCGTAGTACTATAGAATTTATTTTATTAATTAGAATTGTCTATTACGTTGTCTCAATTTACAGGAGCTACAATAGTGAAGTATACTATTGTAGGGTTTAGAATATTATTGAATATTATTCGGCGAGTTGAGTATGAAGTTTAGAATGGGGGCGAGTTCAAATGTAACTCAATGTTACAGAAGGAACAAAGAGAAAGCAGCCGTACATAAAAATGGACAAACCCATTGCTAATGTTTTACACACTTAAAAAAAATTACGCCCAAGGACCTTGCAAAGTGTTTGAAGAGTCTAGCCTAGATTAAATAACTGTAGGTCAATCTCGTTACCAGAAGCCACTATCAGCAATGTTAAAATTGTATGATTAAATACTAAAATTATTAAAATTTAAAAAATACAGTTTTTTAAAGTTTAAAAATATTAAATAGACATAGGACATCATTTCCAACTTCTAATCTCAGTCTTTAAATTATATATATTATTTCCCCTCACTATGTTATACCAATATTAATATCGGTAGTCTAGAATGGGAGTATCTAGAACCTTGTTCAGGGTACTGACTGGCAAACCCAATGGGAAGAGACCATTGGGAAGACTAAGACGCAGATGGGAGTGTAACTTTTGAATAGACCTGAAATAGATAGTGTGTAATGAGGTGGACTGAATAAAATTAGCTCAAGATAAGAATATGGTGTAGTGAGGTGACCTGGAGAGAACTTGCCAAATATAGGGATAGGGTGTAATGAGGTGAATTGTATAGAACTATATTAAGAGAGGAATAAGGTGTAATGAGGTGGACTGAATAGTACTATCTTAATATAGGAACAAGGTGTAATGAGGGGGACTGGGTAGAACTAGCTCAAGATAGGGACATGGTGTAATGAGTTGGACTAGATATAACTAGCTTAAAATAGGAACAGGTTGTAATGAGGTGGATTGGATAGGACTATAGCTCAAGATAGGAACAGGGTGTATGAGGGAGACTGGATTGAACTAGCTCAAGATAGGGACATGGTGTAATGATTTGGACTGAATATAACTAGCTCAAGAGAAGGCTAGGGTGTAATGAGGTGGACTGGACAGAACTAACTAAAGATAGGGTTAGGGTGTAATGAAATGCACTGGATAGAACTAGCTTAAGAGAGAGATGGGTGGCATAATGTTGTAGGTGTGACAGTGAACCTTTGAGTTCCTAATGCCTTAAAATAATTATATCCAGTGTTATACGACACAATTTAACCAACACACATGATTGAAATATGCAATCTGATCAAATTAATTACCATTAAAAGTTGACAGGATATTGAAAAAAAAATACAAAATACAGTATACAATTTTTTTTTCCTTGAAAATCTAATTTATTTCCATGTTTGTTTGAAAGCTGTCAATTATTTCAACTCCTTTATGGACATGCTAATATTACCAAACATACGAAATAGGCATCCAAAATATAATGCGAGTATAACTTTACAGATGATTCTTTAATTATATATAAAACGTTATCTTAAATAGGTTATGAATCATCAATGTTATCATTTTTCAAATACTGAATTGGTTCAAATCCATACATAGCCACACGCATCGGTGGCCGCAAGGAACAAACGTCATAATCACATAGTCTGATTTAATGGTGATGAAGAATTTGGGATTCAAAACCCAGCTTGGTGTACTGAAGATGATGTCCTTCTTTTTGATTTGTCACTGTATCTGCGTGGTTAATGTGATATTCATTCTTCCTTCATACCCAACTTATTTAGTTCGCTATATTCCTAATAGCCCTGATTGGATTCGATTGACATGATGGGATCAAACAAATTAATAGCTGAAAGTAATCGGTAGATTTCTTGAAATTATTAAAATAAAACCATATCTTAATTAATAAAACATATTTAAATTGCGGACAAACATTGTAATCAGATCAAAATTTCAAAAGATTAAATAAAATTAATATTGTGATCAACGAAATAAATTTACTCAGATATTTTGGAGTCATTATTAAAGCTTCTAAGCAAAATTTATTAATTTGGATTAAACATTTATATTTAAAAATGGTAAATGTGTATCTTGGTATTGTAAAATACCACTGTACAGTAATTTAAAAACAATTGAGTCTCTTCCATTGCTGAAAATCTAAGGCTCTTGTCTTGAGGAAAAGCAAAATATAACCAAGGTTATGTGTCCGAATCTTATGCAGAGACTTTTTAAACCATTTTAAATATGGTACATATGGTTTGGAGTCAACTAATTAGGTCCTTGGATTTAGTTGACCACTATTTTAGAGTGCTTTTAAAAAAAAATTCAAAAATTGGAATCTGTATTATAGTAGGTAAAAAATACTAAATACTTCATTAGCTTTAATTTTTTTTTTGCGTATAACCCGCACGGGTAGTAAGACGCGGTGCTAATAATAATAATAATTATTATTATTTTTTTAATGCATGCCACAAGGATTTATCGGATATAGATTTCTGATCCACTACTGGTTGTTAACCCCTTCCTTCACCTCTGACAAGTCACGTATTAATCACAACTTGTGAATGTGGGGAATGCCAGGCCTCCACCGTGGTTCGGATCTCACGTTAAACTGTAGATCCTCCATTTCATCTCACAATCACCCTACCATTACACATTAGCGTAAGTGTGTATAGCCCGAATGGGTAATATGACGTGGTGCTAATAGTAATAATAATAATAATAATAACACTATTAAGTGTAGAAGATATATAACTTTCTTTTAAGGTTAGGTCACAATGTAGGTATCTCAGGTGAGATAATGTTATGCTGCTGATGATGATGATTATGTGGTGCCAGTAGAAGTCTTAAGCCTAACATAAACCTAATCAACCAGACCATGGTGAACCTAGGAAATATTCCCCTTCTCAAATGATACCTACGGCACCACCGGGAATTGAACCAGTAGCTCTAAATTAGTAATCAAGAATGCGGAATACTTTATCAATATTCTTGGTCTTCTGGCCTTGAATACTGTAGATTTATAAGGGTATCAAATACTTACAGACCATATACATATGGACAGCGTATGAGCCTATTGCTCTAAGAGTACGGAGTTTGATTGCGACCTGGTTCAAAAATGTATTTATTTGATCTAATGTGTACAAATGAATAAAATCATTAGTAATTTATACATTTTTAGAATTGTAAAAAATTAAGCATAACTAATAATAATAGTAAAAAACCAACCCACAAATACGTCAATTTGTAATGTTTCACGAATTATTTATCGAGGCATTGGATTGTTTGTAACTTTATTAAGCATAAGCGTGCTTAATTTTTATTCATGCGTCATTTCCTATAGTTCTATCATTTATTCAAGGAACTATTATAGCATCCCTTGTACACTTTAATTTGTAGATATAACTATTACTAGCACAGTAATAACTAATATAAAATTTTCTCGTCAGGCGTTTCATTGTTTTCCCATGGGACATTTGGTTTATGTCCATCCCGCCCACTCCCATCTCGTTTAATAGGACAACTTCTACCTGAATTTATCCGTCTTATATCGTGCACTCAAAAATTTGTGAGGTGTTATTAAGTAGACATTCTTCTTAACTGTCCCATCTCATGCACGCTAATATTAGTCCCATCTCTTGCACTTGTTTTTCCCATCTCGTGTACTGAACACTAATAGAAAAGTCGCTAGCGATTCGAAATCGTAAGAGATTCATTTTTCTGTTCAGTACACGAAATGGGACATACAAAAATAAGGTTTACTTAATAATAGTGTCTGAATATTTGAGTACACGAGATGGAAGTACGCGAGATGGGAGTATGCGAGATGGGAGTACGCGAGATGGGATAACTCGAGATGGGAGTACGCGAGATGGGAGTACGCGAGATGGGAGTATGCGAGATGGAAGTACGCGAGATGGGATAACTCGAGATGGGAGTACGCGAGATGGGAGTACGCGAGATGGGAGTATGCGAATGGGAGTACGCGAGATGGGATAACTCGAGATGGGAGTACGCGAGATGGGAGTACGCGAGATGGGAGTATGCGAGATGGAAGTACGCGAGATGGGAGTATGCGAGATGGGAGTACGCGAGATGGGAGTATGCGAGATGGGAGTACGCGAGATGGGATTATGTGAGATGGGAATACGCGAGATGGGATAACTCGAGATGGGAGTACGCGAGATGGGAGTATGCGAGATGGGAGTACGCGAGATGGGAGTATGCGAGATGGGATTATTCGAGATGGGAGTATGCGAGATGGGAGTACGCGAGATGGGAGTATGCGAGATGGGAGTACGCGAGGTGGGAGGTCACTGGGATATTTTTTCTCTTCACTTGTGGGATATCTCCAGTTGTAATCTACGTTTACAGCTCGCGTCACTTGTCTAGTTGTAAAAAGTAAAGAAACACACAGGAATACACGCTCTCGGGCAGGTAGCAAACAATACTGAGATAATATACTGAGGGAAGCGCAAAGAGCAAAGGTAAAATAAAAAGAGATTTAATTTAATTTAAAGCTTGTGAATGCGCACTAATTTATTCAAGTGAAAACTCGGACATTTATTTGTAAGGAAAAGACACACACACACATTGAGTCCATTTTAAAAACTGGTAAATAAATCGGTTATACTTTCATTCACTATAATAAGCACAATAATTATATAGATTAATAAAAGGTTTAGTGATTGAAGTGATTTTCAAAAATTATCTTAAGTCCTAGATTTGCCAATAAAATTGTGATTCTTATTTATAAAAAGTTACGTATTTAAATTAGAAATATGTTCTTGACAGATTTTTTCAAAAGCATCAGAGGAGGTTTACTTACAAAAATAGGATTAGTATTTTAATTGTCAGTTAAATGCTAGATCTAAAAACGAATATTTAACTTATCATGTTTTCATAGCAAAAATTGGAAGGCTGTTTTAAAATAATAAAATAAATTTAAACTCATTCACTTCCTATAAAGTGCGATAGCTCTAAGTCTATTAATTACTACCAAAATCAAAGAATCAGTTATGGAGGGTACGTGGTAACCACATCAGTGGGCACGTAAACTTAAGTCTGGATTAGGTGTGACGTCTATATCGTGGCTCATATCTCGACTGGGTTTACCAAGGCTATTTTTTCATTACTAGTTTTCGACTTTACATCCCCGAGACTGTGGGTAAATACTTCGCCTAAACTATTTCTTCCTCTACCATAATTAACGTATATGTGTTTAAACTGATATATTAGTGAGATGCGGTGGAAATAAAATACCGAATTGCTAGTAATTATATAATGTGGGACTTTATTTACAAATTAAATTAAAATTTGGATTCTTAGTAAAATAATAATAATAATAATAATAATAATAATAATAATAATAATAATATTTAATATCAATAGGATTATATATTATTAACATAATTATATATTATTATTAATATAATTATATATTATTTTATTATATATATTATGTAATATATTATAATAATACTTATTAATATTATATTATTATTACTATTATTATTATTATTATTATTATTATTATTAATACGTTTCATACTATCGTATGTTACCTTAATTATGACACATTCTTAGTGTGAGTGTCTTAAAATAGTTTAAATGACCTTGACCCGGAAGGTTGAGAACTTAGATCGGAACCAAGGTGAACTCACAGGTTGTAGTCTTATACTTTCTGATATCAAGATAAGTTATTGTAATCGTTTTATTTTACCCCGAACCTAAATAATGTATTATAAATTTGTCCCTTGTTACAGTTCTGACACGGCTTAAAGGATTTGGTTCAATTTTCTATCTAGATGTTATGCGATGAGTAATTTTTATTTTGACTTTAACCCTTAATAATAGGGTGGTTAAATTATGAGAATTTTTGAATAAGATTATTTTGAAAATTATTTTAACGATTCGGTTCAAAATGATAATTTCTGGGTTTTATTAACAACATAAAAATTATAATTTTTTTCCTTTAATCACATTAATTTGACAGTAATTTACTCTCTTAGTTGGCCGCATGGTCCAACGCTAAATGGTCTTCCACTCTCCTCCACCATAAATGCGGGTGTACTTCCTATAAATTACACTTCCCTAATCCTTAACACATTAGTGTAATTAGTACAGAGGCATATAACCCGAACAGCTAGTAAGACGCAGTGCTAAAATAAAGTAAATTATTGATGACAGAAACTTTGATATACTTTTAAAATTGATAGAATATATTTGTTCAAAATTGGTATCTAGTAACTATTTTACGTAAATTATTTTAATATATATATATATATATATATATTAAATAAATTAATTTAGTGGTAGTTTACTAATGAAATTTTCTTTTAAATTTGAAATTGATCAAAAATGACCTTGAAGATTTAGTTCAATTTGGACATTTGGGAGTGGTTTTACATAATATAAAATAAGAATACGTTTCTATTTTTACGAATTATAAATAATCATATGGCTGTTTAAAAAATGTATCCTATTTTTGAAAACTTTATATTTTCTAAAATTATTCAAACAATTTTGATTAAAATTTATATATGAGGAGTGTTGATTGCCATTAACAAGATGATTTTTAATTTGTTTATCTGAGGAAAATTTGCTTGAGAGTAGTTTAATGGAATCCTATTTTTTTAAATTTTGTTTCAAGCTATAAAACACTTTATATGAAATATTTTGCAATTATTTAGTTTACTGATAAGTAATATTTTTAATTCTAAATTTATCATAGAATACCCTACAAATTTGTATAAAATAAATATCTAGGAGTATTTGACCTCCTAAACATCTCTTTATATTTGGAGTTTGGGTAAAATTTATTTAAGGTTAATTTAATATTGAGTAATTTTTGAAAATTCAATATTATTTTTAAAAATGTATAATTTTTAAATACTTATTTGAAATGTGTTTGATATGACCTAAAAACTATTTAATTGTTTTTAGGGGGTAAATCGCTTACGGACATTTTATTGATGATTTGTTTTAAAAAAATTGATTATCTTAAATAACAACGCTTAAGGATTTGGCTTGAAATTAGTACATTATTTTCTTCTTATTATTAATTATGGGTACATATTCATTTAAAATAAATAGGTTTATAATATTTTACAAATGAAAAATGATTTTAAAAAAAGGCTATAACAATTTTGATAAAAAGTGATATCATGGGACAATATTACTTGATCATTGCTAATGTATATTTAAGTTAATAAATTAAATTAATATAGGGGTAGTTTATTTATGATCATAGAAAAATTTAAATTTTTTAGATAGCCCTTGAAGATTGAGTTAAAATGGGTATCTAATAAAAATGTTCGTGATTAATAAATATAGCTTTGGTTGTTATAAGTTAAAAATAATTATAATGTAGTTTTAGAAAAAAGTTTTTTTAACTAAAAATTTGCCAAGAAATTTTATACAACTTGGTTTAAAATTTATTTACAAAAGTTAATGGTGATTAACAAGAAACGAACAAAACTTGCTTAAGGATGTTTACTGAAAACCTATTTTGGAAAATATTCTTTCAAGCTTTAGTACACAATATGAAGCATTTGTGTGATTGTGTTGTACCATTCTTTAATTTTTTCTTCAATCTACTGCTGGTGCACTTCCTTTAAATACCCCACAATTTGTACTGTCTTTAAATAAACGTGGTTTCTAACCTACTAATGACAAACATCCTCTTAAAACGCAAAAGCAAACTAACTTTGGTAATCAGAAGAAGGATAATTTGATAATTTGGTGTGCCACATCTTACGATTTGTCCAGGATATTCACAGAGTCGCACTAATGGAATGTGGAAGGTATAATTTAGAGAAAATATATTGGTATTTGCTATTAGGGAAAGCGAGAAACAATATAGGAAAATACAGTTTCAGTTCATTCCTCAGGAATTTGAACCCTTACCCTCGTGTCAATGGCAAAACAGACTAGACTGTCCTGGATCCTTATTCGTGTTTCATGTTCCCATTCTCTCTCCTACACCCAGTGCTTAGTAACTAGGTCTATATTTCTGCTTCTAGAATTTGATATTTTACGTTAAAAAAAAGCGAATATTTAGTTTGCAAGTGTTATTTCTAAAATAGCTTGCACACATTCAATCACGCTTTTTTTATTTAAAATAAATAAATGCCATCAAGAGAGAAGATTGTAAGTTTCCCCGCTACCACCACTACTCCTGTGTGGCCGTCCGGTGCCGGGTCGATATATACACTCACACATACACACAGATAGAGGGCGCTGTTTCACAGTGCTACCGCCTAGATCTCCCCTCCCAACAGTCGCAGTTAGACCGCCACACCGAGACAGTCAAATAGTTCCGTAGCGCGCGACAGAGACACCTACCTCACAACCTCGGTACTAACACTTTTTTTTTCACAGTCTACCTCCCGCTCGCTCGTATCAGACGTCCTTGCTTTTCACGAAACATCCCCCTCCCGGTTCCAACTTTACTTTACTGAGGTGTATGTGTGTACGTCGTTTGTTCAAGTTAACGGTTGGTGAAACACAAAAAACATTTTTTTTGGGGGAAAATATGGATTCCTCTCATAAACTGTGACAAACATTTTGTTATACTTGAGTAAAGGATTCAATCGAGTGTAGATAACCATACTAATGTTATCTACATGTCTTGATAACAATATGTTATGAATTATCAGCTTTTTGGAGAAAGAAATAAAGTTTGATTTGTTTCGTGCTGTGATTCGTTATTTGACGGTTTTCCGTATCTACAATTGGAAAGTCTCAGCAATGGAATATCTAAGCGAGTGTTTCATTGTTATAAACTAAAGTGTTGTCAGTGGAATGAGAGATACTTTGGAAGAATACTTATTGCGGTGATAAGAACTCGATTTGAAAAAAGGTAACGCTGAATATGTTTAAAAGAGTATTAATTGTGAATGAGCTCGATTAGAATGTTCTTGTAAACAGAAATGTTTTCACTAAGAAAACAAAAGTGCGTTTGTGAATTTAATTTCAATCTACAAAATAAGTACTATATTTGCAATTAAAAATATCTTTAGTGTGTAACAATAATCTTCAGTCCACGTTCCAGTGTTATCTTAAATAGTTTCCATCAATATCTTTTCCGTTCCACAAAGTCAACTTCGTTCAAATAAATTGTATTTAAATCGTGAAATAAATTATACTTAAATTGTGTTAGAAGGATTTTCAATAAAATAGTTGAGCTATGTAACGTTTCAACTGTCACAATTCAATAATAATTTCTTTAAAAATTACTACGGATTGAGAAACGATTTTCGTAAGCGATTTTTATTAAATAATAAAAAGGTTTATATTTCATAATTATCTTTAAACATCTATTTTTAATCAAACTACATAGTGAATTTGATAGATAACAATTTTGGAGATGTACAAAGTTTCATTTGCAGTGAGCAAATAGCAGATTTCATTTTGAAAACATTATTGATACATTACAACAAATATAACTATAATATTGGTATAATATTTGTTGAGCTACCAACAAAATTCCAATATTTATCAAACATTTCTGAACGACAATTTTTTCACTCAAATATTTGTAGAAACTAAATTAAATTTGAATTATTGATTGTCAGTGCCATCACTAGTCGCTGGAATCAAATAGTAAAGTTCAAAAATTGAGATGTGCATATTTTATTCTGATAAACAAGTGTAAAGTGTAGAGTTATATTAGTCAACTCACTGTTTTAAAATAAAACATAACAAAAATGCTTGCGTGTGGTCCCAATACATTCGTGCAGACATAATCCATAAAACAATCTAAGTCCTGAGTTTAGCGACTTGTGTCGACTTAGTTGTTCGTGTGTGAGGTTTTATTTTGTACCAGAGAGAGGTACATTTTTTTTTTCCCTTCGTATAAAAATACCCCGTGGATTGCACAAGTGTTTGTGAACCAAAAGAAATATATATGTATATATGTATGAGCGAGCTAAATTCAAAGTAAATAATGTGTGCGACATTTATTTTGTTTAGCCAACAAGTTATCGTTTGTATTCGTTTGATTGGTGTAGCTCAGATACGGCGATGATTGAATCCTTATACTTCCGTCAGTAACGTCTCCCGTCAGCTGAATATCTGCAAGGAGCTTGCACGATGATTTCTTCTACTGACGTCACTCCTACCAGGAGGAACGTTCTGATTTTGATAATGACACTGCTCTATCAGGAATCAGGTAGGTTCATTGATTCTCTTCTATTAATTGCCTTCAAAGGGATTTTTAATGTTAAAAAATGATTAGAGTTCTCATAAACTATACGCGATAATTTCAAATATATCCTTATGGAATTCGTTAAACAATACATTTTATTCACCTGTATTAAAGGACCAAAAGCAAAACTATAACACACCGATTATGAAATTGTATATTATACTTTTTGAAATTTAAAAAATATATTTTAATGATAAGAGTTATCATTTTCATCATTTTAATCATGTTTTCAAAAAAATCATAGCAAAAGCTTTAAAGATTAATTCAAACTGAGCAGCTCATAATTTAAATATTTTTTTTATAACTTAATTTTTTTTAATCACCGCATATTACTACCTGAACAGGCTATTCACATATTTGTGTATAACTCTAATGGGGTTGGGAAGAGGAAGGAAGAAATTTAGAGGTAATCAACAAGAATTTCCATGGTGAGAAAGTGGAAAACCATTTAGGAAAAAAAAAAATTTTAATGTAGCCAATCTTCCCGTCATCAGTAAACTAGTCTAAAACTAGAGTGACACCTTAAACCTTTTGGCCACTGAAGCGGGTCACATTTTATTTGATTTATTTTATAAAGGGTTTAATGAAAATACTAAGTTTATTTAACTTGTCTTTGAATAAGATTAATAAGATGAAAATCATAGAATAAATAGAGGTAGTGATGTTTTTCCAGGAAAGTAAAAATCTATACAGAAAGTTTTTGATCAAACATAAGACTGTATCATCACAACAGCTTACAATACTACTGTATTAATAGAAAAAACATAATTTATATATAATCACCATTTTATATAGCTTATTGTACTCAAATTTATCACTATAAAACTATTATTGTTTGTCACTAATTAGTTAATTTATATAGAAATAATACTTATTATTTGAAGCGAGTGACCTGGCGGTCTAGGGGTAAGGTGTTAAACTTCTTTGCTAAGTGTCCGGGGTTCAATCCTCGGTCCCGGCACAGCCTTTCTTCACCTCTGACAAGATGCGTATTACTCACAACTTGGGAATGAGTGGGATGACAGGCCTCCACCGTGGTTAGGATACCACTTTAAACTGTAGGTCCTTCATCTCATCTCACAATCACCTTACCATTACACATTAGCGTAAGTGCGTGTAACCCGAACGGTTTGTAAAACGTGGTGCAAAAAGAATATTAATAAAAACAATAACTATTAAATATATAAAGTTTATTATTTTTTTGTAACTAATCTTATTTATAAAAAAATACCAAGAAGCTTATATGAAAATAATTGTATATTATAATAAAATCACGTTACAGCTATCTTATTCAACTGTATTTGTTTGTAAAATGTGATTATATTCCTTAATTATCCGTAACATTTCCGAATATGTAGTTGATTCTCTAGTAAATAGAAACTTTTTTATAAAATAGATAATTAATTTTATTATAATAATATTCAACTTTTTATAAAGTAGAGCTATTCATTCCTCATAATTAAAATAATTAAAATATAGTTGGACCTTAACACCACCTTCCAATGACGTTTATATGCTTAAACAAAAATGAAATTTCTTCAAATATATAATTTTTAGTTCAACATATCAATAACGCCCATATGTATAGTTATGTGAAGGAGTAAACATTTATTTCAATGATGCCACAAGGTTCGATTGTATGTGTAGCAATGAATTCATTTCAAATATACCCGGAATCAAACAAAACCTATCATAAATACCATGTTTTTATTAATAAACAAAAGTTTATATAATTTCAAATCTATATCATAAATGAACTTGCAAAACAAGATTAGTCTTGTTTTACAAACTTATATTTTAATTTTTGAAAAGTTTTAATTTCGTTCTGTTACTATGTGTAAAAATAAGTCAATTGGAATCTTATTTGGACTTGATATTTAATCTAGTATTTATCTTAGAAAAAATATATATCGAAACAATTGTTCTATTTTTTTCATTCATTCATACGCCTATTGCAGCTAAATAACTTTAACTTAAATTTTCTTTAAATTGATAAATGAAACATATTTACTGTTAACTGTAAACCTTTTCTTGACTTAAGAAGTGCCGTAGCGACTTTTCTCAGGTGTATATCGTTCGACTTAAGCTGGGGGAATTATGCTGTGATTTTATTTCAAAAGACTTGCTTCTTCTCCATTATAATAGGTCTTCCTTCGCCTTATAAAATCCTCCCAGTAGAAAGTCCTGTTTTGTTAGCAGCTTTCTAGTCTGAATTTATCACATGATCTTTTTATATAAAATGTATATTGATAGTGAAAAAAAAAGGCATATCCGATATCTTCACCCCAATAAGAGCTCTTTTGTTTTTTTGACCTTGAACTAGTTTGAAAGCTCTCTTGATATTTGATTTAAATAGTAGGCCTTTGTATATGTCTTTCTACGCGTCCTGGCTACTCATATACAAAAATACAATAGTTTATTCAGAAAGTATAAATCATGAAAAAATATAATGTAGGCATTTTTGTTATAAGAGCAATCTGTTAAAAGTCTTAAGATAGTTTAGTGATTTCATTAGTTGGCCTATATTTTTTAAGAAAATAGAGATAGAAGATCAATTTTAAGTAAATATATCAGTGTTTGATTGAATAAAATACCGTATAATTGGACTGAAAGTCACAACTAAAGTAAACCACCATTATTGATTAAACTCTTATCATTTGGCCCTCCCAACTCTATTGTCTATGACGATGAAAATCAAATGAAAATTAGACGGCACATTCACAGGTGAACATTGAGGGGATAATTATACTAGTGAGCTCATCGCCTTGCATACTTAACGAAGTGCAATACTTTTCAATCCTATATCAGTAACTAGAGTGCATTTTACTAAAGACGGTCGTTTGATAGGGCTTCAGACAAAAGAAGGAAGGAATTAGATATACCGATTAACTTATTTAATATGCCTGGTTATTACTTAAATGTGTTTATAATCGGTCATTGCTGTAAATATAGAATTATTTACGTTATTTGTAACTGATATAAAATCACTACCACATGATTGTGTATCGCCTATTAAAACCCGCTTAAGCTATCAACACACTTGTGCAGAAGGAAGATATATCTATTTCCCCATTGAATTTCACTAGCTATTTGGGTTTGTACGCATATACATTAACTATTCTAGTGTAATAGTGATATTAAAATTAAATTTTCAGTTAAATGTAACCGCATATGTAAGAAAATATCGGAACAATATTAAGGAAAACCCCCCTCCGTACATCTAAATGGGATCAAAACTTTGACTTCTAAATAACCAGCAAACCAGACCAAATGTGATTGACATGAACATCATCTCTGAAATGAGGAACATAGAGTTTTTATGAAATGTACTCACATTTGGGTTGAGAGATATTGTAACACCGATGTAGGCTGTATATGAAAATTAAATTTGACCACTGACCTACCCTTCATGAGACAACGAGACCAGTCATACTGGCGGATTAGTCCATGTGCCAGCCGATTCGGATTGGAGCTAATAACATTAATAGTTAGATTTTGTTGATGTCCCTCTGAAAAACTTTTTCAGATAATTATTTACATAAAATAAATTAATCTGTATGGTCAGACTTTAAAATATTTTTGTACATTATAATTTTGATTTATATTTTGTCAAAAATAAGGTTTTAATCATTATTCGTTCCCGTTAATAGGATATACAAATCTATTTAATCTATTTAATTTGATCAGAAGTGTATGTTTAAACATAACTTTTATTTGTTCATTGTGTTCAAATATAATATATATTTTGTGGATACAGTTTATTTAAATAATAGATTTAATATGAGTTTCTTACACATATTTTTATAAAAATGTACCGGCTCCCCTCTAATAATTAATTGACTAATTTATTTATTAAAAAATAATTTTTGCGCTTGCTATGGTCAAGAATAATTATAAGCTCAATTTTATTAAGGCAATGACTGACGCATTCGCTGAAACTTTAGTTCAAGTACCAGTTTAAATGGATTTAGTATTCATACGATGCCAAATCATCCTTTCCATTGGTAACATGTTGTTTACTATAAGTGCCGATTTATAGATAATACCACTTGTGTAAAGTAGCCTACAGTTTTGAAAAATAATAATAAACAAAATTACCAGATAAATGTTTCACGAGTAAGTTATGTACTTTTTTTCCCCTATTAAGGAGACCGCCCACAGAATAACAGATACACTTTATGGAAGTCCAGAAATCTTGCGTTTATTAAAAATTTTTAGTTTTGTTTCAAAATATATTCTAAATCAAATAAAGAGGCGAGAATTATCAAAATTTCTCTATAGGATTATAAAAGGTTGACTTAAATTTTAAGTTTTATAAATTTAAAAGTGTTCGTGGGGAGGTGAAATTAGCTAATTTTCAATTAATTTAATATAAAGTATTATCTGGTTGAAATAATATCTTTCTTCAAAAAATTAAGTTATTGAGTAAGAAGTTCCCAACGTAAGATTGTAGTATAGTTTGTGATAGTTTTAATTATTTTAAGGCTTCATAAATCTCATTACTATAATAAATAGCTCATTAATAGGATCTGTTTGTTTAAATAGAAGGTATAATACAAATAATAATATTTGTTCTCTTTTCATATTGGGTTGCAGTTGAGTTTCTTTAAAATTTCATGTAATTAATTTTTTTGAGCGTAGTTAGACAACGTAGAGGATCACGTATACGTCATAGAAAGATTAACTTAAGGCCCTCCAAGCTGGAAATCGAAGTTGTATTCTTACTTGCCTAATTAATCTATGTCATTAGGAAATCAAAAGTTTATTAATTAACAATATCTAGTCATAAGAAAAGTTTGTGTAACTTATCATATATATAACCTGCTCCACTCCCTAGTAACTTCATCACTTCTTTGCCTAAATATCTTCCTAGCCACAATGTTTTCGAATACTCTAATTTTTTTTTTCCATCTTGTAAAGTGTCACATTTTACACCCATAGAAAACAACTTATAAAATTATTTAGTATATTCTGAGTATTACATTCCTTGACAGGAGGAAAGATGTAAGTTACTGACCGAGTATTAGCGTGCATTTCCCAATTGTAATATCACCTCTTTATCGTTTTTTCTAGTTAAAATTTTTTCCAGGTTTTTTAAACTCATTAACCCTGTCAAATGATATGTTGTTCACAGTAATCTCTAAATTATCAACCCCAATCTGTGTTCTCTCTGTGACCATATACTTAGTCTTTTCAGCGTTCACTTCTAAGCCTATTTCTTCACTAGACTACAGTAAAATATCTGCATTTCTTAAAAAAAAAATTATTGCATAACAACAAAGCTAAATCATCTATGAATCCCCAAAAGCTCTATAGTACCGTTTAATGTCAGCCCTCCCACACTCTCTCCCGTTAACCTAATATCATAATCTAAGGCTAGATTAAAAAGTAATGGGAAAAGTGCATCTCCTTATTGTATGCTTAAAATAGTAAGTGTATTAATGTTTTAGTATGTTTCAAATACAGAAACCAATCAACTACTTTATGACTCAAATAAATATTTTTTTTTTACATTTATGAGTGATAACATTAATTTTGGTTAATTAAGTTTAAGAGTTTCAAAAATATCTCAAGTGTTCCCTCTATAATATTTAAATACAGTTCTTCGTGATAAATATTTAAAATATATTTGACAAATAAAAATATATAAAATTGACATTTTACAGCAATAAACATATTACAAGACTTAAAAAAAATTAAAAATTCAATATATATATATATATATATTTTTGAATTTATGGGAACTAAGAAATTAATATAAAGTATTATTCAATAATTTTAAAAGTATAAAAAATGTACTTGGTACACTTTATCATAAACTATAAACATTATTTCCTGAATGTACGCTAATTTCAAGATTTAATTTTTCCACAAACATCAACGTAAAGCAATGTTTATGTTGTTTGTTGGCCGATCGACTATTTAACCACTCGAAAAAAAGTTGATTGAAGCATTCACTATCACATTTACAACCATTTTATTTGTTAAAAAAAAACTGGCTTTGTGGCCCTTTGGTAGCGAAGTTTATATGTATTGATGTTTACTTAATTAACTTATTATTTTAGCAAATGTAACGACGCTATAATCAAAATGTTGTAGTTATCTCGAATTTAGTTTTTATGTATTTCTACAGTTATCTACGAACGGAATTTTGAGAATAAACGAAATATTTCAGTAGAAAATAAAAAACTACATCATACCGATAGTTTCTTAGTTATTATCTTCTCCAGACTCACCACCCGTCTGATCCAGAACACATTTTGCTATGAGAAAATGTGCCTTCACTTATGTGGAGGGAGAATGAGAAACTATTAAGTAAAAAAGTGCTCAAAATACAATATGTTGTAATTTAGACACTGAACTCGCTGACACTAAAGAAACTAGACGCACTAGACTAAGCTAAATTCGATATACGCACTAGACATATAAAATAAACTCTTACCGGTGTGAATGCTGTTAATTTTCAAATATACTTGTCAGTCTCTCTTTATATAACGACTATGAATTTTCATATAAACTTTACTTGCATCGCTGGTTGCATTAGATGTGTTTATCGTTGACATTAATACCAAAGCTTAAATTCCAGTTAGGTATACTGCAAAAGTATTTCCTTAAAATGTTATCTCTCACTATCGATCTGCACAATTTTGTGTACAATTCTTCTAAATTCTACCTTATCCATACCTATCTGTTAGTGTCAATATTTTAATAGCTTGAATAAGAAGTAAGATTATGTGCACACACAAAAAAACCTTAATCTGAAATTTAAAAAAAAATATTCCCAATGACATATTTTATGTATATTGATAGTAATTATTAAGGAACTATAATTGATAGTATTTTTAAATGAATATCAAATATCTTAGTTCCACGTCACTGTCAACTACACAATGGAGAGACAAACAGATCTGAATACATAATCGATATTGTTTGTAAAGTAAAAACAAAGAAAACTGTGTGAATGGAGATTAATTAAATTCATTTGAAGTGTTTTTAAATGTAAAGTTGTCAAAAGGTATCAATGCGTTTGCTATCTTGAATAATTTTTCATACAGAGTCCAAAAACGAGATACTTGTTCACTTTCATTAAATAAAATTCAAAGTTTAAAATAAAATAATATGAGTGTATATTATATAGAATTAAAATATTAATAATAATACTTACAGTGTATTATTAAAACATAAACAGTTCATGGCCGGCGTGGTTTATACTTTTTGTTCACTTTTAAAACACAAGATTGATTTATTATACATTAATTATTTCTGTCTAAACCATTATCTTTTTATTTTAAGGTAAAAATAATTTCGTATATATATTCAAATTTGTTTGTACCTTCAATGAATATTTGACCGTGACATGCAAATAAATTTACCTATATTATTTAAAAACAAGGGGTGAGCAAACCTTAGAAATCTTCTTCGATTTAAAATCGACACTCACCATTAACTTCGTATCTATGAAACATTTCTTGGTAAGAAGAAAATTTCAATGTTTTAATAACAGCTTTATAATATCTCATTAAATATGATAAATTTACCCATATAACAGATAGTGATTATATTACATCTTAACGTAAGCATAAATAAAGCAAATATGTAATTAAAAACAAAAATGAATAATTATATACATAATATTGCCAACATTATTTTGTTCAAAAGAAAAATGTCCGGAAGGCTGCAAGAATATTAACTGACGGTCAAGTACATCAAGTATCAATATACAACACACGTATTCATTTCATAGTCTTTGATATTCATTCCCGTTATAATAACTATCTACAGTGAATTTCCATGTACTTGCTTAGGTGGCCGCAACGTCTAAGGCATCACTATTACAATGGGGTTGATTGCTGATGGTTGGTGAATCGGAGTTTAGATACCGTTCGGGTTCAAAGGGTGTTTTATCATAAATGGTTTTCCATTCTCCCTCCATAAGAATGCGGGTACACTTCCCTCTAAATTCAATCCTCCCTACCCATAGCACATTGACATAATTAGTTTTTAGTAATATAAACTGAACAGGTAGTAAGAGGCACTGCAAAAAATTAATTACAGGTACTGTACACACAGAAACTAAATAATAATAAATGAATTTCGATATATCATTTTAATGGTAGTGTCTATGCTATGTTCTTTGTTTTATCTTATAAACTTTTCTATTTTCTATTTGCTTTTATTAGATAGCCTAAAATTTGGAATTAGTATTACATGAAAACTACAAAAATCCTATCCTTGACTTCGGCTTGCTTTGACTAGCCTTCATTTGTTTTAAGCTTCGATTCGACTTTCATTGACTTCGCTTTGCATTTAAAAAGCTACCTTTGCACACAATTAATAATAGCTACTTTAAAAATGCTATTCTTATTCTTTATTATAATAAAGTAATGAATTTTTGTGGGAGTTTGTGCTCGTATGTAAAGAATTAAAAATATTATTATCATTGTTGTTGTGATCAAAATGAGTAGCGTAGGACCTATATTAGTTAAAGAATTTTTATCCAAATTTCCGCAAAGCGGTATTGAACAATAATTTTGAAAAACTACTTTTCTACACTTGGTAGGAATTTAAGCCATAACTTACCCATCACTGGAAAACTAAAGGAGACTAGCCAATACTCACGCCTTTGTCTACGTATCCATCAATGTAGATGTATTTTAAATTAAATTTAAGACATACATACACGCCAGTATACTTTTGTTTGAGAAAGTACTTTGTAGTGGCATGTATTAAAATGTGATGTTATTAAAAACATTTCTTTGCAAAAATAAATATGCGTTCTTTGTTTTTTTAATTATATTTGTTTTGCTTGTGTCTACATTGTAAAGAAATATTAAAGGGGGAAATATTTCACACACATTTTGTTACTTTGGATGAAAACAGAATTTCAAATTAGATGCAAATTATAAAACAATATATAACAAACATCCTTCTCACAGTTTCGTGTTGCAAAGCGAATATAAAAGAAGATGTTGGAATTTTCAAAGAAGAATAATTTCGCTCTACCACCTTCAGAATAAAAAATAATTTTCAATGTTAGGGTGAGCTGCCCGTCTACTATGATTTTTTTTTAAATATATGTTTTATATAATATTTATATCAAATATACCAAAATTGTTGGAATTACAAAGGCCACGTAGGCCTATAGCTAGTTAAAGAAACTTGTACATTTTAGCTTCGAAATAACTTTCTTCAACTTTAAAAAATACTCATGTTTATAAAATATCAATATATATAGTTATTCTATAAAATTAATTACTTGTTGAATATACGAAAGCTTTTAAGTCGAATATATTAATAAATGTATGCGTTGCTTTTTTAATACAAAACGTGAGCTGAAGTTTAGTTAGATTCAAACTAAGATAGTCAAAAGCCTTAAATCAATTA
Source organism: Timema genevievae (assembly GCA_902155825.1). Classification (NCBI taxonomy): domain Eukaryota; kingdom Metazoa; phylum Arthropoda; class Insecta; order Phasmatodea; family Timematidae; genus Timema; species Timema genevievae. The sequence continues at coordinate 156,364 of CABFWO010001284.1, forward strand.
GCAATTTATTTTCACCATGTCATACTATCTGCACGGCATATTTATATTTAGGCCCTAATTAGGCTATTTGGGTGAGAATTAGATATTTATAATTTAGAAAAAAGGTCCTCACAATTGCGTAAATGGAGAGTAGTAATCTAACCCCACTAATTACACCAAGACTGGACTATAGCCCTCAAAAAATTCTTCAGCATAGATGAGCTTTTTGTTTTTACCGAATTTCACCAATGTGGGTACATACACACAACAATTTTAATAACCTTCCAATAGTAATTTACATTCACTAATAGTTTGTTGGACAAAATAAATAGTTTTACTTTAGTGTAAGCTATACATGTTATTTTCATAATTGCATTTAAGGGCCAGTTTCATAGTCAAATTTAGTACGCCTCAAGTGCGGCGCTATACTAAATACAAGACGTCACCTACCTGAAATTGAATGGAATGGGCCAGTTTCATATGCGAAATTGGCCCATTCCATTTTGATCTAGGTAGGTGTCGTCCTGTATTTAGTATTGACTCGCACTTTAGGCTTACTAAGTCTGACTATGAAACTGGTCCTAACACAATGGTTCTTAGGGCCAGTTTCATAGTCACATTTAGTACGCCTCAAGTGCGGCGCTATACTAAATACAAGATGTCACCCACCTTAAATTGAATGGAATGGGCCAGTTTCGCATATGAAGCTTGTCCATTTCATTTTGGTCTAGGTAGGTGACGTCTTGTATTTAGTATAGCGCTGCACTTGAGGCGTACTAAATCTGACTATGAGAAACTGGCCCATTCTATTTTGGTCTAGGTAGGTGTCGTCCTGTATTTAGTATCAACTCGCACTTTAGGCTCACTAAGTTTGACTATGAAACTGGCCCTTAGTGGTTCAACTGAAAGGGCTAGAGGCTAGCAACGCAGTTTCAGAAGTATTTAACATGAATAAACGAGAAGAGAGATTGAGAAAATGACTGTTATACAATTGTAGCAAAATTACTTCTAATAATTCTAGCCGAGATGTAAGCCTTATTCTCGTGCCGATATTATTTCTGAGAGACTGACGCTTATTGATTCACCATATGGCTTAATACAATATAATGGATTGAAATAATATAACTAAAACAATAGAATATAAATTATGTTAAATTAAATATTTGAGTAAACGTTTTGTAAATATGAATGATAAGGAATTTTAGCGCAAAAACATTTCGTTTAAGATTATATATGCCAAAATATCAATCTTATATCTGTGCAAAATATTGTTAATCGTGAGTAATTGTTGAACATATTTTATTATTACGTGAGACAACGAATATATTTTAATCGTTTAACTTTCTTCAAGCAAGGATTAAAGATTATTTTGATACAAAAATGGTGCAGACAGGCAATTAATCATATTCGTGAAAACGCCCTTTGAATGATCTATATTTTAAAAGCACGTAAGGTATTGGTTTGAATTATTGTAGGGTATACCATGTACTCTGCCATTAGTCTAATGAAAATCGAACAGGAAGAAATATTAAAATTCTTTTTGATCGACTTATGGCCAGTTTCATAGTCAGATTTAGTACACCTAAAGTGCGGCGCTATACTAAATACAGGACGACACCTACCTAGACCGAAATGGAATGAGCCAGTTTCGCATATGAAACTGGCTCATTCCATTCAATTTCAGGTAAGTGACATCTTGTATTTAGTATAGCGTCGCAATTGAGGCATACTAAATCTGACTATGAAACTGGCCCTTAATCCCAATTGTATATATATATTATGATAACGGGATAATACTTCCATATTGATACACCCCAAGGAAAAAGGTAAAATCTTTAAAACACAGAAAATATGGCATTGACAGGGAAAAATCAATGCCAATTTTAAAAATTACCGAGATTTTCGGAAATTATCTCTATAGGTTTCAAAATACAAAATAAAACAGCATATTCCATTTTAAAATAACAGTTTTTTCTTCAATTTATATAAACAGTTTTTTCTTCAATTCTTATAAACTTACGACATACTTATCTTTAATATAACTTGTATTAAGAACTTAATAGAAAACTGTAAGAAAGAGTGCAATTTCATAATAATATCCTTGCAAATAAAATAACAAACTGAAACAAAGATTGGTCTGGAAATATTGTAATAATGTAGAAAGTTCTAAATTAAATATGTACCAACCTTGAATTTACCAAACATATTTTAAGCTCTCTCTTACTTGGGTTTATAACGATGGGGGAGGGTGCAATATAATCCACTCTGGAATTATCTAATGAGTGTGTGTGAAACATTAATTTTAGAAATACCACCCTAAGTGGAGCTGTTGAGGATTAATCCCAAACCTCATAGATCAATGTCAATCACTTTACTATATATACTCCTTCAAAACCTCTGAGTGTAACAAACCAACATAATTTCAAACAATACATTTTGTACTAATATTTCAGTTAGACTTATATAAGTAACTTCCGTATTTTAATTGTATGGGCATAACCTAACCAACGAAAACTTAGATTAGTTGGAATATTGACATATGGGAATATGCTTTGATTCCAGGGGAAATTCACCTAAGGTGGTGTAGTGTTTAGATATGAGTTTGGACCAAACCCTGTTATTACAATTATTTATGGTGCGAGTTTTTAGTTAAAAGTAAGGAACTACTTGGGTAGTTAGTCTTAGCTTAGGTTCGTGTGAAGAAAATATCTCGCATTAAATCTGTTTTTATTGAAATTGTAAACAATATTCCTTTTAATCTATAGATTTTAATAAAATACAGTACTTTGATCGGAATAATCGCTGGTAGTGGTATAACGCTGTTCAGTGGTATATTTTACTTTTAGCACAGCCTCTTTACTATCCTTTAGGGTTGTACGCGTATATAACAATCACACTGATGTGTTCAGGATGAGGAAGATTTTAATAAGTTTAGGAAATGCACACGCATTTTCGTGAATAGATATTAAAATACCATATAGGAAATAAAGACCCTCATTATACCCGAATGGGATCCAAACTATTTTAGGTCAACTAGACTATTGCGAGAGTTATGCCTTAGATCATGAGGCCACCGAAACGGGCTTTCAAAATTTTAAACTTCATATTAATTAATGAATATATTAAAAAAAAAAGTAAACCTGTATCTGAATTGACCCCATGTTCTGGTATAATTTTCGAACCATATTTAATACATTAAAATATTTCAAATGCTTGCGCCAATTAATTATGGTACTCAATACTGCTTTAAGTGTATTGAGTGTGTTAAACCACCATCTCTTGTTCATTTATATCAAATGAAACCAAATTCTAGTTTTATGTCGATAAAATTAAACTGATTTGTATTTACCACCTATCAGCATCTTTCTATTCCTTCAGGTATTTTTTTGACTAAATATTGTTAGAAATTACTTCTAATATATAGTGGAATTTAACATCGGACTTGCCAAATAGGAATTACAGATCACATTAATGTTTCTTCGGTGAATTTAAAATGAAAACATAACTAATTACAGTTTTTTTTAACTATGTTCATAGGTTGAATATTAAAAATTCACTACACGTTTTGAAGATAATGTCACTCAGGTGAGCTCTAGTGGACGTCAGGTAAACCTTAGCAGGTTGTCCATCTCTTTCCTCAGCATGGATCGTATAATTGTTTCCGACCCAACCTGTGTATTCAGCCCAGTTCACTAACATTACTATATTCGTTTGTAAGTTGTTATTTGTTTTGAGTAAATATAGATAACATTTTAGAAAATATTTTAATTGAATCTTTTCTAAGGCGTAAATAAATATAATATAAGCCAAAACTTAGATATTGTCGTTAATAAATTACAAAGGTATGAGGTTAGTAAATTTAATTAATATATTGAATATTGGTGATAAATATCGTTATGATTAACACTTTTACAAGTTGTTTATACTCAAAGTTTTCTGTTTTTCCTTAACACACTTTGATATTTAAAATATCTACCTTGACTACATTTATGTTAGTATGAGTCAAATTGGTCAAATTAACATACAAGATATGTTACACAAATAATTGACAAACTAGTTTTTAACGAAAGTAAACTAAAATATATAAAAAAAAAGTTAAAACATAACTATTCAAAAGTTGATGATAGCTTGAATTGTAAAAATGGCAGTAGTCAAATTGATTTATAAAATATTTTAACCCTATTTAAAAAAAAATACTATCTAAGTCTTATCTGAGATTTCTGTTCCCGTTACTCCTTTCAGTGTTCCAGTGTATGATATGGATTACTGTAACCCTAGTTATCCCCATCATACACTACAGGATAACTAAGTGCCGGAAATATTTCCAATATTGAAAATATTAAAAAATATGCTGAGATAAACGGGCCTGCAGAAATCAGGTCATGAGAAACATGCAGCCTATGTTGCGTGGGTTGGACATAAAGGATCTATATTTGGTTTAAATTATTAATATAATTTGCCTTTTAGTAAAACACATATTGATATATTTTTATGTTACATATATCCATTAATGTATATCAAAATACATTTATGTGGTACTCAATTTTTTTCTATATTTAAAATATAGCCCAGTATCCACACATTGTTGAAGACCACTGCTATAATGTAACAGAGAGTCCGAAATACAAATAAAGCTTATGAAAATTGAGACTAGATATTTGACGGGGCTTGGAACAAGTACCAGAAGGATCACAAATCCCGGCCAGTTGTTTGGGATTGTTTTTGGTTTTAAATATCTTTTTAATACAAATAATGGTGACTATTATTTAAAGCTAACCTTCTCATCCTGCACTCTTAATTTGTTTTTGACACTGCGTCTTACTACCTTTCCAGTGTATACGCATGTACTAATTACGCTAGTGGATTAATATTTATATGAAGTGTACCCGCATTTGTGTGGAGGGAGAGTGGAAACCATTTAGCAAAAACTACACTCAGTACACCCAACCAAGATTTGAGGCTCATTTCCCCCTTCATTGGCAGTCTCGTCTACTACAAGAGTAGCTCGTTAAGCCATGCAGCCACCGAAGCGGGTATGAAGAAGGTTGAATTTGAGGAAGTCTTCATGAATTAGCATGGAGGTAAAATGGAAACCATTTATGAAATACCACCCTCAGTACACACAAACAAGATTCGAAACCCAATCTCCCCGTCATCGTCTAAGACGAGATTGACGTCTTAGAGTTTAGAACTTACGAATACCGAAGAAGGTATTGAATTATTGAATACATTTTAAATACAACCTAAAAATAATCGTACACGTAGCCATAAACAATGTCATGATAATTTTGTTCTTCAACCACCACTCTAGTTCTATAAGTTTGGTCTACACGCATATGTACTAACTAGCCAATAGCCCGTGCTTCGCGCGAGTTTTGTATTTTTTGGTAGTTTATTGTATATATTGTATAGTGCTCGACAGTGATATATGAGTTTTGGATTTAATCCTCAACAGTCCCACTTGGGGTGGTATATATATGTATATGTGTATAATGTATATATATATATATATAAAATAGTGTGATACTGATAGACATTATGTGATAGCTGTTATAGTTCTTAGCGTTACCCGAGAAGCACCACGAGGAGGTAACCAAACATCGTATTTCTGTCATGTTCGGTTCGGAGAATTTTGATTGGCAGGCCCCCTTTCTTACTGCCATCTGTTCGGGGAATTTTGATTGGCAGACCACCTTTATTACTGCCATGTCAAGATTCGGTTGGAGAATTTTGGTTATCAGACCCTCTTTCTTACTGCCATCTGTTTGGGGAATTTGGATTGGCAGACCACCTTTTTTACTGCCATCTGTTCAAGGAATTTTGATTGGCAGACCACCTTTATTACTGCTATGTCAAGATTTGGTTGGAGAATTTTGTTAGCAGACCCTCTTTCTTATTGCCGTATCATATTCTCTATGTGACTGCCTACTTTGAAAGGACTTCCTGGTATGCGATGTTAGCCGTCATTCTCTCATGCACCAGGACAGCCAGGCTCCTCGGTGTGCTCACCCTGAAGAATTCTACGTAGAGATGGCCGTAGGAGAAACAGTCTTCCCTTAAATCAACCCCCACTTCCTTCAATGTCTGACCCTGAGCCTTGTTGTTGGTCATTGTAGAGCCGACAGTCAGAGGGAACTGGACTCTCTTAAACTCGAAGGGGTTAGCCCAAGGAATGAGGGGAATGCTTGTTATAAATACTGTTTCCCCATAACCACACCCTGTGAAGATAGATGCCTCGATGACGTTGAGATGGAGGGCCTTCACTTGCAGTCTGCTTCCATTGAACAGCTTTGGGGCCTTAAAATTGCGCAACAACATGATGGGCACGCCATCCTTCAAGAGAAGAGTGAGGAGGGAGCCCAGGGGTTTTGAGAGTGTGCAAAAACTCTACTGGGTAGTGGAAAGCTTCCTTCATCTCCACTACTCAAGTCCACTGATTGATAGGTCATCTCCTCCGAGAAAAACATGCTGAGCAGGAAGTTGTTGATCTCATTTTCCTTATCGTTTCTAGGAATGTCCCTCTCCCTTAACCATGACATAGGTTTCTATCTTATATTATTTAGGTCGGGATAAATGATTGTAATTTATATCCTTAACTAATTGACACATGCTAGAAAGAAGGGTTATCTTTCCATCTATCTCCTTCATCTTGCCATCTCCCAATTATAGCATATTTATGCAAACTCCTCAGCCATAATATCACTTTTCAGATGAAATATCAAAATTTTCCTTAATGAAAGCTTTTGAATTTTCGGCCATAGGTATGATGATTTAAGGCAGGCCTTGACTTCATCAGCTCGGGTCCCCCGGGGTACTCCTGGAAGGGTCTGCCCAAAGTCTCCGATCATCTAGGCAGTAAACCCACCTTTCAGCTTGTCACAGCTGCAAATGTCCTGCGTCGTATAATTTAGATCCTCTATCCTCCCTTTATGTGACAAATTACATTCATCCCATACGATAAGTTTGCAATCTCGAAGCTCCTGGGATATATTGCTGTTTTTTAAATGCTACATATTACATGTTATATATGTATGATTCAAATATAAGGAGAGTTTGAAGGCAGAATGGTCAGTTTTACCCCCCTTCAAAAATGTTGCAGATTCCCGATGAAGCAACCGCCATAAGAATTCCCCTGTTACTTCTAACTTTGGCTAGTAACAGGTTTATCAAGAAGGTTTTTCCTTTACCTCCAAAGTCATCCAAGAACATAACACTGCTGTCTCCACCATCTACGCTTTTAATAACATTCTTGTAAACCGTCATACGATTGCCCGTTAGTCTTGACTCGTTTTCATCCACTTTTTTCAACAGTGCAACAATCTCGTAGTTCAATTCCCTAAGGTAGTCCCGGTTGCCCATGACACTATCTGCATCACGCTTTGTTTCAGGCAAGCAGCAGTGCTTGAGAGTATGGCCTGCCATTGAAACCACCACATCTTCCAACAACATTAGACACTTGTTGTATATCATGTCCATACACTGCTGGACATCAATCTCTGGACAATCAGTCTCCATCTGTCGTTTTGTGTCCTCATAAAAATTGTCCATTCTTTTCCCACAGCAGGTTCGGGTCTGAAATCTGGCAGAGAAACCAAATGATTGCAAAACGTTCTCTCAATTTGAAAGGAGAGTCAGGTAAGGCCACTTCTTCCAAAGTTTTGTCCCAGTGACCATCGTCCTCCAACAAAACCAACGCTCTGCAAGCGGGCTGTAATGTGGGATGGATGTGACCATTTACTGTTTTGAAGTCTGATAATGATGTTGGTCCTCATACCTCGTGGAACATGAGGCGCAGATGATAATACTGTAAGTTATTAGGGTGAACTGTGTACACTCTGCCTAAAACATTATCCTTCTTCACTCCAGGATGATCTTGGATGTCCTTCCCTTTCCTCTAGATTCTTCCGTGAATATGCAGCAACAACAGCGTGATTAACTTCTGAATATCTTAGCATATTTAGCAGCAGCTTCAGACATTTGTTTGTATCTTATTGTATCGTAGCCCTGGCATGGTAGTTTTTCACCTTGTTTGGAATATTATCGGGACATTGCAATGAAGGAGCATCGGTTTGATGTGGAACAAACTGGGAGAACTATGAAAGCCCTTCAATTGCCTGGTACACATCAAAGTGACCCCCGGAGAGATCACCAGTAAACCTGAGCCTCCTTACACCCTCACCAGGCTCTCCAAAACCTACTATTAATGGCCCATTCAAGTACATCTCAAAACTCCAGGGATACAACTGCCCTGCCGCCTCCAGCTCGCAGGTGGTACCATAGGCGCTAGGCTTCGACATTACAACACAGTACGTCTCCTTGCTGACCAAGTTGTTCCCCTCATTGTCCATGGTAAACACCTTAAATCTGTCCCAATTCACATATACATAGTCTACTATCTGGTTTCACATGTCATGGCCTAGATTGTCAGTTCCAAACACGGCGTATGATAACGCTTAAAAAAGAATATTCTCCATCACCGTTCATACGCAAAATACGTCAATGCACCTTTATACTACCATATACAAAGATATTTTCGATCCCCATAACACAAACTTATAACAAACTGTTAAATTACCTTAAATCCGAAATCATACTACACCACAAAAACTTTCTTGCTGACCAAGTACGAAATTTCGATATACAAACCAATATAAAAATAATTTTACATTGCTGCAAAAATTAATGCACAAACTTTATATAAATCAAACTAAACAATAAATATTATTGAATAAACTTCAAGGAAAAAAGCGCATCACATTCCACCAGAGAACATTCATGTAATTAATAATGTACATATTGGGAAAAAAGAAACACCATTCACCAAAGAGTATGTAAATAAACTCCATTTCTACGATCTTTCTTTAAAAGTAAATATTTGTTTATAGCTAGTAAAATTTTATCATGTGTTTGTATCAGTTTGGTAAATGTTGAAAACCCCCTATCTCTTTTTCCCACTACACTCTTTTTAGCAATCAGCTTTCAATCACATTGGAAAGTAGTTGTGAACATTCTTGTTAAATTTCACATCTCTACGTTGACAGTTTAAAGAGATATAGCCCAGCTCGGAAAACCAACCCTCTCCCCGTTTACTCGGTCAGATAGTTTTTTTTAAAAGCCGTCGAACACTAATTTATTTATTTTTAAGAAGAGTAAATTTCCTGAGTTTCACGTTTCTAGATTAAGCGGTTTCAAAGATATTGTGGTTTTTCGAAAAACGCACCCCCTCCCTGTTTGACACGTTTGGTTGATTATTTCTAAAAACCGTCGAACACATATTTCTTTATTTTTTAAGTAGAGTATTTTCCCCTAGTCTCAAGTTTCTATCTTAAATGGTTTCCGAGAAATGTGTGGTTATCAATAAAGTGTTTACCCCCGTACTCCCCCTTGAGGACACTAGTATCGAAAATTCATCGAATACTATTTTCTTCGATTTTGATAAAGAACCCTCAGTCCAAATTTCATGTTTCTAGCTTAAGTGGTTTCGGAAAAAGCCTATTTCATCAACCCCCTTTTAATCCCATTTAGTGGTTGGATTTCGCAAAATCCCTTCTTATTGGATTCTTACCGACTGAAAGTGACCTTCATGCAAAATTTAAAGATTCAAGGTCCAAGGGTTCATGTGATACTGTAATGAGTGTGTCAGTCAGGGCTTTCGTCTATATATACCAGGTGTTCATTTGAAAAATTCTACCTAAATATCTCGAAAAAAACTAATTCCAGAAAAAAAGTTTAAAACAAAAGTTGTTTGGTTCTGAGGGGGAAGTAAGGTGGTAAGACAGATATTACCTTGGGTGGGGTTGCTAAGGTGACGTTAAGGTCATTTTGGTTTTTTTAAATAAGAATCCTTATTTCTTATTACATATTCTTGTAGATCACGTTTTGACATTTTCAAAATGGTGGTTTTAAATTTTTATAAAGTAAAAGCTATCAAGAGATATAAGACTCACAAGTTTTTGAGTCACCGGCACCGGGCGTGGCATTAGAATATAGCCTATTCAAACATAGGTCGGGAAGGTACAAGTGTTTGTGTGTAAGGTCGTAAACAAAACATTGTTTTTACTATCAATTCCAGTAACAAGTCCATTAGTTGCCTCATAAGCTTCCTACTGTTAGCATCCAATCTTTAAAAATGGTTTACATTCTGGAAGAGAGAACAGAATTGATTTTTTTGTATGGAGCCGAGATTCATGGTCTTCGAAGAATGGCAGCAAAATTCAACCAAAGACACCAAGATAAAAAAGTATTACATAGCAATGTTTTGGATCGTGTTTCAAAATTTAAAGAAACTTGATCTGTCGCAAACAAAAAATGAACTATGCGTACAGTATTGAGTGAATCAACTCGAGTGGAAATTCTGGGCACTTATGTGGGAAGGTTCAGTGCGGGAAGTGTCTAAAGGTACTGGCGTAATAATTTGTTCTAAGGCATTAAAATTAAATAAGTTTCATCCGTATAAAATGCTGGTACAACAAGCAGATGATCCTGATAGGCGAGTACAGTTTTGCGAAGAAATGATCGAATTTTTGAATGCGGATCAATTGTTATTAAATTGTATCTGTTTTTATGAAGAATGCATTTTGTTCTTAAGTGGTTTTGTAAATAAATGCAATTGTAGTTATTGGAGTGATCAAAATCCTCAAATTTTTACTGACGGACACACTCAATGGCCAGAAAAATAAACGTTTGGACAGGTACATTAGGTGACACGATTATTGGTCTGATATTTACTGACGGAAATTTGACAGGAGGAAAATACTTGGAAATCCTTGAAGAAGCTATTCATCCTCTCATAGTGCACGCCCTAGAAAATCAAATAGACAATCATGGAGACATGGAGCTTGATGAAGGTCTTTTACATTTTTCAGCAAGATGGAGCCCTCCTCAACATACACTAATCGTTCGTCACTGGTTAGACAACAGATTTAATGGACAATGGATTGGAAGAAGAGGACCAATTGAGTGGCTAGCAAAATCATCTGAGTTATCGCCTCTAGATTTTCCTATGGGAACATTTAAAGTCCACTATTTATGGGACTAAACCAGAAGATTTCGACGAGTTAAAAAAAAAATAGGATAACAATGGTATTTATTATTATTATTATTATTATTATTATTATTATTATTATTACTATTACTATTATCACTGCTTCTTACTAACCGTTCGGGCTATACACACTTAAGCTAATATATAATGGTAGGGTGATTGTGAGATGAAATGAAGGATCTACAGTTTAACGTGGAATCCGAACCACGGTGGATGCCTGGCATTCCACACATTCACAGGTTGTTATTGATACACGTCTTGTCATAGGTGAAGGAAGGGTTTGGCAATCAGATAAATCTGTACCGGGACCAATGGCATGGAGAAGTACTACAAAAGCAACCCTACGAAAAGTCAGAAGTGAATTCTCAAATAGACTATATCATTGTTTATCTCGAAATGAAGAGCATTTCAAAAACCTCCTTTAAACTTAAAATTAAAATAGTTTTTTCTCAATAATTATTTTACCAATAAACATAAACATGAACAAACACACGTTTGTGAGCACACAAATACTTGTACTTTCCCGAGCTATGTTTGAATAGGTCAAATTATAATGCCACGCATTGTGCATACATCTCAAAAACTTGTGAGGCTCGTTTCTCGTGATAGTTTTTTCTTTAAAAAGCTCAAAACCACCATTTTTAAAATGGCACAAAGTGATCTACAGGAACATGTAATAAAAATAGGAAGTCTAATTAAAAAAAAAGTGTCCTCAATGTCATCTTAGCAACGCCACCCAAGGTCATACTAGCCTTACTTCCCTCTCAGAACCAAACCACTTTTGTTTAAAATATTTTTTTATGCAATGCTTTGTTTTCGAGATATTTTAGTGGAAAGTTTTCAAATGAACACCCGGTATATAGATTAAGCTAATGAGTTAGGGATTATAAAGGTTGAATTTAGAGGGAGAGTAGGATACCGCTTAGGGAGAGGGGGAAATAGTACACCGGACTTGGATTTGAACACCAATTTGACCGTCATTGGAAGTCCAATTAAGTGCGTGAGTGACGTCTTAAGCCATTCGACAACCGAAGAGGGTGAGTAGTTAAGAGCCATGTACTTATTTCAATGAAGAGAGTATTGAATACAGATCCTTTGGTATGACCACTAATTATGTGTCAATTTTCTCTAAAAGTTATTCCCTTTGTACAATCATCGATGGGAACGTAGGTTAAGGCATCAATCTCAACTGGTCTAGTTTAATAGTTATGTCATAATCGGGGTTTGATTCCCTACTGGGTTCACTATGGTTTTTTTTATGTTTTATTATTTATCTCTACTAAAATGCGGGTGCGTTCCGTTTAAAGGTCTATTTTACGCTTCCTATCTCAATTATTGTATTTACTTGGATATCCCAACTGGGTAGTAAGACGTGGTATTCATGTTACATCCCAAAAGGGAAATTGGTAATTCGTGAATTGGGAAAATTTCAGCTCATTCCGTATTTTAAGAAGATTAATAATTGCAACATTCAGTGCCGTAGATCACTCAACTTTGAATTGTGACCGTATATTTATAATTATCAAAGGCGACGCTGCGAGAATTAAAATAATATTTTTTCCAGCCCGAATGAAAGAATATTTCTCACAATCGGGTCCTCTGGTCAACACCGTTGAAATCTAAATGTCAAATAGAATCTATTTTTATATTTCTAGAACTGCCATGTATATTTTTAAGGTTATTCTCACGCGTCGCTATTGATTGAAGTTCTTGCGATATTAAACAGCTATCTTTTTATAAACACACATAAACTACAAGGGGCACAAAAATACTCTCTTTAGCAGGTTATGTTTGCATATTTTAGTGTTTTTTTATTTTAAATTATTGCTAAGACATTCGCATTCAATTAAATTGATATGGCTGGTTTAGCTTAAGTACTGACCATTCTTAAACTAATTTCGTGTGTGTTATGAATAATTAATTAAATTATAAATTAATTTTTTGATGAAGAAAATGGGGAATATTACACGGATAATTATTTCAAACCTAGACTTAAGAATTTATAGAACAGCGATGCCTTAGGCCAAAGGTCTGAAAACCTAAGAGTACTACTACACGCTTACAAAAAATTTTCTTAGTTAATTTCTACACCTATTTGACTAGCTCTTTGTCCCACAGAATAAATATTATTCTGATCAATGTCACTGAGTGTTTCATGAGTTTTCTCTTTAAGTATGTGTTAGTATAGTCATTGCTTCACTTTATACAAGGAACTAAATAAATGTAAACTATCAAAATTGATAAAATATTTCCTTATAACAGTAACAATTTACTTAATGTGTAAAGTTTTACAACTGCAGAACACAAACATTGGGGAGTTTATACGTACAAATAGGTTTAGTAATCTGTTGATCTGTCAAACATTCTTCTTCCAATGGTTATCAGACTATACTACCTTGCCTGGATAGATAGAGTGAAAGGATGGTCCGATGGGGGTGAGAGCTGTATTTTAACTTTCTCTCTAGGTCCCTGTTTTACTACCTGTTTGGGTTATACTCATGCATACATTACATTGCATTACATTATATTGGTGGGGATGAAAAGATTGAATTTGGATTGCATGTACCCCAATTTGTATAGAGGGAGAGTGGAAACCCATTTAGTAAAAGCCACCCTCAGTTCACCTGACCGGGATCCAAAACCCACTCATCCTGTTTTAGGCAGTCTAGTCTATTGCGACATTGACCCCTTAGCCCATTCGACCACCGAAGAGGGTGATTTTTTAATTTGTCCACCACGTATCATTTCACTACCCATACTACACACGTATTAACACAATTGCGGTAGGAGTGAGAAAAGTAGAATTTGGATGAAATATTCCCACATGTGCATGAATGGTGGAGTGGGAAACACTTTAGGATTATTTACCCGCAATACACTAGACTGAGAATCGAACCCTGACCTTACTGTCATTTGCAATACAGTCCAAGGTACGAGTTGTGCCTTAGACCATGTGACCACCGCTGTTGGTTATATCTAATCTTAACTAAGGGACATATCTATAGTCTAGATTCTGGAGTCAACCAAACACCCAGTAAATTAGTAACAAGAATCTCAGGTCTAATGGGAGATGGTTGACGTCCAAGTCTCAATTGTATAAGCTTATATGGCCCTAAAAGATGCAGGCTTGTATAAATATGAATTCCAATTCCCTCCCGTTCATACACTCACCTTGTAAAAGGGTAAGTTATATCGAATGCGCGATGAAAACGGGTGGGGAATGGAAGAGCGAAATTATCCTTCAAAACTTAGGTTTCTAAGTTAATAGAGTAGTGATGTAGTTGACCTCAGTGGTCTTGGGGTAAAGTGTTCACCTCAGGACCCGATGATTGTGGGTTCAAACCTAGCTGGGGTCGAGGAATTTTTCTTGAGTTACAAAAATCTGTAGCACGGCTTCCTTCGAAGCAGAAGTAAAGATGTTGATCTCATGTCATTTACTGGTATGTAAAAGCACCCTGAAAGGAGTGGGAAAATACCTTTTTCCGGCAAAACTGTTAGGCCTTTTCACTCTCGTTCCTAGAAATTCTCGTGTGTTGATACAAAGAGTCGATTCAGAAAGTGCTAATTAAATACCTCAAATAAATCAAATAAAAAATAAGGTAAAAAATTATTAATGTGCGAAGTTAAAATTTTAGAGTTGGAATCCTTGTGTATTGCATATTTTTTGAAAACATCAGATTTGTGGTCATGGATCTTTATACATACACCTTTAGACATTCATAGTCAAAGTTTTATGGTGGAGATACTCAGTATTTTCACTTGCTTTAGGTCAACTTTCATTCATTATTTTAAGGCGTAAATTTATAAAAGGTTATGAGAGTTCTCTTCATTTGGTGTAATATTGATGATGCCAAACCAAATTTTAAATACTTTGGGTAGAATCCCTTAGAAGGCGTTGGTTAGTCCTCATGGGATTTGAAAGAAGAATGAATAGGAGTTAACTTTAATCCCTAATGGTAATGTCGCTTTTATTGTTTGGGGCCAATAACAATAAAAACTTAAAAATAAATTTTTTCCTTGCTGTATTATTGCTAAGTAGTCTCAGATCAGTTCCGTTCAGGATTATGTAGGAGGTATAATTTGGATGAAGGCGGAAGTGACCTAAATGCCAAGACGGCGGCGGAAGTAGTCGCTGTAAGGAAAGGAGAGACTAGTGCAACAGAGGCGAGTTGATATTGAGGTTGAAGTTTCTCTTGTGAACGTTGTTTGTACTCAATATTGACGATGTGAAATTGATTTTATTGGTTGATAGCTATAAACTCCTATACTATCAACAAAATAAAGATTATCTTAATATTATTAACCCCACTACAAGAGGGTGTAGAACAACTCAAATAAGGGCTCCAAATCTTTTTTGGGTTCAGGGGCACAATATAAACTTCAGAATAGTGAGGTGGAAATCAATACATGTTTATAATGGAAGTTTATATTTTGATATTAAATTAAACAATAAATAAAATATTTACATTAAAGAAGGATAAGAAAGTGACTTTATTTTTTTAAAGTTATTAAATCAGTTATATGGCAAATGTTTGAATATAAGTCTAAGTGTGTGGACCTATTTCTATCCATCCCAATTATTTATATTATGGAGATTTTTGAAACACCAATATCATTGATTTATTCATCCAATTATTCTAAAAAGCTAAATTGATTTCATTATAAGCTAATCAGTGCCCAAATGGATAACGTTAACTCACGATGAAAATCAGAGTGCTCTGTAACATCATCTAATTTCCAGAGAATGATGACACTCCTGTAACTAAAAAGTAAAGATCGACTTCAGTGACAGGAGGTTTTTATCTATCATTTCATGCTTCTCATAGTGGAACGCAACGCAATGCAATTATATATGGCTTTCACAACCAGTAGCTAAAATGGAGATATTGAGTACATGTTAAGCCATACACACCCTATGCTTAAATGAATCGATTAATTGATACGCCTCTAGAAAGCTAGGGGAGGGGGAGGCGAGAAGGGTGGGGTAGAAGGTTGACATAACGTCCTAAGGCACCGCGGAATTAAGAATGTTAAGGTAGTTACACCCATAGTGGGTGCCGTGAATGACATAGGTAAAAATAAAAAAATAGTTGGAGTGACAAAAGAGTGAAGCCCCTAATTTTATTTTAGAAGCCTCGTCGATAGTTGACACTATTTAAGCGTTGAAAAATAGTACGGTACTCTTCAGCCGGATATGGTGTTGTAATTTATATTTTTCGTTTTTCAAAGAATAATTTTGGAAATAAATTTTTAAATTTTACTTCTTTTTAATTTATCGTAATTTTAAGGGGAAAAAATATTATCAGGGAGGGGCATAATGATCCCATTCCTTTCGTATTCCAACTGGCACCTATATTCTGTTCACGGTAGGAACTACTCTCTGAAAGGTCTTTTTTCCTACCAATATGTATACACTATATAATAGATTTCTGGTAGGGAAAAAGACCTTTCAGAAAAAAATTCCTACGATGAACAGACCTTATCAGTCACATCCTGTGAATGCTTATGTTCACATGATGCACCCATGTGCACACCCACTGCAGCATTTTGTCCTCTCTTCTTAAGACTAAGGATAAGTTTTGGAACCCTCCCATTATTTGTTTTTTCTTTTTGCACAAACTGCATGTACCTAAAGCTGCGGGTGAAATCATTTTAAATGTAATCTAAATATACTATACAGAGACGTCTTCTTTTACGTCTGAGCTGTACAATATGATTAATGGCCACTGCCAGTCTATTCCGATGCGGTGCATGGTAAAAAGACCGAGCTGTGCTGAGCTAAACGGACTTGAGCTAAAACAGTGCACAGCAAGCTCAAGTGATCGCATAGTACAACAACAAAGGTTTGCCCATTGTATGAGCTATACTCTTATGATTTTCTTGTACTGACGAATTCTCATAACAAATTTCCGAACGCCTTGGTATAAAGCGTTCAAAAGCAACATACCGTATTTTCAGTCTCTCTAATAAAAGTGGGTAATTTTTGTAAATAAATTAGTTGATTTTTTAAATATTAAAAATAAGATATAATATATTAGAATATAATTGCCTACCTCTATTATATATATGACCACAATAAGTATACATTTTAACTTAAAATAAATGGTATAATGGTACAATTTTCTCTTTTATCTTAAAATAAAGAAATTTAGTAAAAAATGTAAGATGTGTAAAACAAAATAATATAGTTTTCCATAAACACTCTAGCAAAGAACATAAATTAAATAATGTTACAAAAATAATAAGTAAAGAGGAATATTTCTGCCCAGCTACAGTAGCCCCATGGCTTCTTTGGTGCTGACTGACAGTTCACAGCTGACTTCTGACAGTCAACAGTTAGGTATATACCTAAATTTTGACTGTCAGAAGTGACAACTGCTAAAGACATGTTTTTTGCAGATCGTATGGTTTGGCGTAGGGATACATAATTTGGTCTGGTAGCTTTTCAAAGACGTCAGAAGTCAGCTGTGAGCTGTCAGTCAGCACCACAGAAGCTAAAACTGAGGTATAATAGCATAGAAATCAATTTCATATTTCAATATTTAAAAGAATCGCATTAAAGATAATATCTTATGTTTATACTTCAGAAACTATTGGTTTTATAAAACTCCAATTTAGATATAAACATTTTTAATTCTAGTAGTAGGCTACTAAAACATAACAATGATAAGTTATTTCATTTCTAAAATATCAAAGTATGATATTATCTCTTATGTAAAGTACACGCAAAGTCATTTTAATGTGAAAATGAGATATTGCATTTTGTTTATAATGCTAAACAGTGCCTATCTGATAAACGAATTAGAATCAAAATGGATAGAACGGATTTTGAGAAAATTGTTTATTTCTCTCTTTGCCATTTTTTAAACCACCCTTAATTCTATGGTTAGATATCTAATTCCAACAACCTCCCTTGAAGAACCTTATGAAACCTTAAATATCAAGTCTCAGCACGATTGGTCAACTGGTTTTAGCTCTAGCCCAAGATACACACACATCGTAATCGTAATCGTAATCGTGAAAACCACTTTTGTGTTTAATTGTGTCATGCACGTCGAAATTTATCAAAATCTGGAAATATTTTCACGATCACAAAACTTCTCTTTCCGAGTTGCCGAGAGAAAGCAAAAATATATTAAAATAAACAAGATATTACGTTCGTGAATATTTTATATGTTTTAAATATATGACCTACACCTTTAATTACGTATGTTGAACAATAATATTTTTGAAGTCTGTGTACAGTGAAAACTCTTTAAGGGATGCTTAAAAATCATACCATATTTGTTTGATAATTTGTTTTCTTAAGAAATGGCAACTTTCGTAATTGAATCCAAATTAACTAGACAATAAAGAGGTAGTTTATAAATGAGCCAAAAATTAAACTTTACTAAAAATTATAAATAAATATTATTTAATTTTAACCGGTTTTTAGAATATTATAATTATTTAAATCTTTCTCCAAGCATAGATTAGTTCTGCCGAAAATAGATTAATAGTGTCATTATAATATTATTTATTTTATATAAATTTTACTCTAAGCATAGACTAGTTTTGACGAAAATAAATTAGTGTGTAAGAATTACAAATAAGTTATAAGTAATAAATAGAGATATCAAAATCTATTTGTGATAAGTCTTTCTAGACTGACCTAGACAAACTACTTGCAGGCGGTCCCATTATTCCACAATCTACTTCGGTGGCCGCATGGTCTAAGGCTTCACTCTCGCAATAGACTCAAATCTACGATGGGTGAGATCTAGGTTCAATATTAATAGGGTCTACTAAGGGTGGTTTTTCAAAAATAGTTTTCCACTCTTCCTCTACGTAAATGTGGGGTCATTTCCTCTAAATTTAACCTTCCTCATCCTTAACACATTAGAATAACTGGTACATGGGCATTTAGCTTTAAAGGATAGTAAGACGCGCTGTTAAATAAAATGATTTCACCGCCTTACCATGATAATATTGGGTGTCAGGGCTACATCATTCGTGGCCCAAGATTAGAGAGTACTAATCGTACATCCTTTCAGTGGGGCCTCTTTCTATGTCCCGATGAGATGAGGTGATGCTGATGGTGAGTACGAGGGGGTGTGGAACCAGTGGAAACACTTAAACCTAACTTAAGCCTGACCCTGGTGACCGTTGTGGGGATTCCCCTCCCCAGAATAATACACAAGGTACCAACCTAGAATCGAACCTCTGGATTCATAGTCAGGTCCATTGACCAGATAGTCTTACTAAAAGGAGTAGACTCTTGCAAATTAAAAAGTGATGAAATAATAAAAGTGTTGAAGGGTCATAAATCCCCACGGCTGGGTCAAGAGAAAAAAAAAAAGAAGAGGCTGACGTGATGTGCGCGCTGTTTCCTAGCCCACAATAAAAGGGCAGTAAAATTAGCACATACCGTTCGTTTCAAACATGCACAGCACCACATTTTTTATGTTCCAACTGATACGAGTGAAACAAAACACTACAATCTGTGGGAGGGAGGAAACCGTTGATGACAGTCTTCATTTGTTTCCACCCTGATGGTTTAGTTAACTGACAAGTTTGGCTTAACGGGTGATGTGCGTTATTCTTTCTTACTTGGCATTTCAGTACAAATTGGCTGGGATAGGGGGTAGTTTTTGTTTTGTACAACCTGGCCTCATGGTAAGATGGTATGAGCTCCTGGCTGCTTATTTAGAGGCCCCGGGTTCGATTCCCAGCTGGTATTGGGGAATTTTTCTTGAAAGGGAAAAAAAATTCTAAAAGTCACCAGGGTTTAGTTAGTTAGACTTACGTTATGAACTTCATTCGCTCCACACATCTATTCACTATCATCATCATCTCATCTCATTGGCGCATGGAAAGAGCATCCAAGAAAAGTATGTACGATTAGTACATTCGGGAGTCCCGTGCGCATAGGTACCGTGCATAAGTACCGGTTAATCTTTCCAAAAACTGAGCTGGAGATGGATGTAGCCTCAGACACGCCATTATTATGTTTTGTACAAAATTCACTCCCTCAGCCTGTAACTAAAACACTAACAGCTTCGGTGGACACTCTGGCTAAGGAATTAGCTTCATTTGGTATTATATGTCGTTGACCGAAAGATTAGGTTTTGAACCTCAGCTGGGTGTACGGAAGGCTTCTTCCTGAATGGTCTTACACCTTATCTTCACACTAATTGTGGGTACATTTACTCTAAATTTCTACATTTACTTATCCCTATCCCATAAATATAGATTTGTGGATATCCCAGATGGTTAGTAAGACACGTAGGTATTAAAAACTCTAACAAAAAAACTTGAATTGTTAGATAAGTGACTATTGCTCCTAACTTTGACTAGGGAGATTGAGGTTCAATCCCAATCTGATTTACTAAAGTCAATTCCCATTTGGAGTTTCCCATCTTCATTACAGGCAGATACTTCCTTTAGAATCCTCGATCATCGGCCTTAGGTTTTAGATCAATGAGCGTAAGTCTTGGATATTTCTCTTGATTAGAAATGCACGAGGCATTAACAGCGGTTCATTTAAATTCATCCTTCTCATCCTGATTTACTAGTTCAAATCTTATTTTGCTCACTACCAGTTTTTTTTATCTAAGACTCGTGTACTAGTGCGGATATTTTTGTTTGTTTATATTTGTAACAAGAAAATAAATATTTAAAATGTAAATATTAATTATTTTCATCCAGAACATTAATTTGGTTTGACCGTTAGCACAAATCATATTTATGACCATTTAGGTTCTAGACTCGCAAAAAACTTATCAATATTGGTCACAAATTAATATGATAAGTTTAAATTTTTTTTTAATATAGCATCTAAGTTTTCTTAATTTATTACTTTCTCATAAGCTCACAGGTAGAGAACGTATCGTGATCATCAAAAAACTCAAACTCAAGATTTTTGAAAAATGTAGACGTTTCAAGACCACCTAAAACCAAAAAGGCTGTTTTCGTAATGACGTATGACTGTCTATACCTTGGAGTAGAGCCTAAACTATTTTACCGATTGGGACAAAACTTAATGTCTTCATTTTCATAGGGTTGACCTGAGGGATTTTTAGAATGCAAAGTGAAGTTGAAGTCAAAGATAAGTTTTTAGTGATTGTCACATTGCTCGACTTTTTGTTAAAATTATCCATTAAGCGCACATAGGTAAAGGAGTAGAAAAATAATCAATGCACACTATAATATTTATTGCTGAAATGTATAGATTTCATTTAATCATAGTCATGTTGAAAATACTGTTTATTGGCTGTCCTTAAGCTATTTTTTTAAAATTATGACCGCATTTGATTGCCTGTTCAGGCTATACGCATATTTGATAATTACTATTTTGGGGCAGGTATGAGGAAAAAAGCATTTTAGAGTTTTTCTACCCCCAATTTTGTGGAGGAAGAGAAAGAAACCATTTAGGAAAGATCACCCTCATTAGATCCGACCTAAATTCGAGCGCCAATCTCCTCTAATTCAGCAGGCAAGTCTATCATGAGAGTGGCGCTTCGGCCAATGAAGTGGAATAAACATAATTAAATGTTTATATAATATGTCGTGATTGATGAGATATCTCGATTCAGTTCATAATATATTGACTTTTTTTTTTTCTCTCTTTGAAATATTTTGAAGCATAATTCTACCGCTACTCTTATACGCTTGCGAGGCGTGGAGCTACGCCCCGCCCACCGTGCTGAACCAACTCCAAGTGATACAGAATAACGTTCTAAGATGCATTCTTGGGGTAAATAGAAGAACAAACAACGCGTACATCCACGCACAGACGGGCACCAAGACCCTAAGAGACATATTCGCCAAACGTGACACCAACTTCTATAACAAAAACCTCCTTATGGAAGAAAATGCGATCATAAGAAACCTTGGACAGTACGACCCCCAAGAGCCTAGGCTTTACAAAAAGCCTAGACTGGAATAGACCCTGCCTCAAAATACATCTCACAACTTCACAATCACTTATCCATCTTTCACTCAGTGATTAATTTAAATTTGTTTCCTTTACAGCTCTACCAGAACTAACACACACCATCCTACACATCGGGCCTGACTGCGCTTGTGTTTACCATCACAGTGTACTAGGGCTCGATACAGATACTTCACAACACAACACGCACTCAAATTAACAACTCCATTGCCAAACTCCATTTTGCCTTCCACAATCAATAAACACTTTCACAAAAAGAGGTTATGGTCTGTGACAACAGATCGGTACTCTTAGGTATTAACAAGCCAACTTCCTGCTCTGAGGGTCGCTTCTGACAGTCAGAGCTGGTAGACAGGCAAACAAGGAAGGGGCTTTGAAATATTTTGAAGATGCGAATGGTATTGTGGGTGTTGAAGTAGAATTGAAGGATTTTTTTACCTCTAAATAGGACATTTTGAAGCTTCGCATACCCTTCCTATTTTTCTGTCTTTCATAAAAAAGATAATTGGTTTCTCAAAAGCAAAAACTTCACTTTGAAATTTTAATATAGTTTTTTATAAATAATATTCTACAGTAAATAATTATGAATTAAAAATTTTATGCTTTTAATTTTCAGCCCATTTTTTATTTCATTGTTTATTTTTAAGCTTATTGTAGCTCCCCAAACCATCTTTTCTTACTTTAAAACGAGACAAAGAAGACTTACAGAAAAGAACAAGGAAAAACAAGAAAACGAAAACTCCACCGTGAAATTGAATTCTATCTTGAAATCAAAAGTCGTTAAGACAACTGGTGTGTAATTGCCGTTAGCTTGGGATAACTTTTGGAGGTTGAACAATAGCATCTTTATCTGAGAGAATATAAGGTAGGAATTTAAAGTCAAGAATTTCGTAATGCTTTGTGTAAAGAAACACAAAAAGGAAAAAATTACTTTGTAATGTTTACATTGCAAGATATTTAAGTTATAGTGAGTTTTATACAGTCAAATCACCCCACATTGGTCGTCACATGGTCTGGCGCGTCACTCTAGTTTGATACAAAATTATTGGTGACGGAGAAATTGTGTTTGGTAATACGATTGGTTGTGCTGAGGGTATTTTTTCCTAAATGTTCTCCCAATGTCATTCAAATTAAATGCTGGTACATTTCATATAATTATACCTTTCTCATTCAAATTACATTATCTGAATCAACGTATGCATACAACCCAAACGGGTACTACTAAGACATGGAAAAAATGCCCAAAGATAATCAAATTGTTCTAGAAAGACAGGTGTAGACACTATTTAAATTATTTTTCCTTTCGAAGTTGGCAGAATATAACTTTTAGTGATGAATGCAGAGCAGGCGTGTCAAACTCGTCTGATCAAAAGGGCCACATTGTAAATTTAAATTACTGAGGGGGAATCATTTCAGAATATTCAGTATTGTTACAATCTTAAATGAATAACGCAATTTTAAAATCCTTGTTAATTATGATTACAAAAATAAATTTTATATTTTATAAAATTCTAAAATTTTTTCACTTAATCGTTTCAATCAATTTTATACATTTATTGCTGTATCAAGAGTTTGAGTACTATACATTAAATCTTGTATTGAAGTCACTTTCATGAATAATGCTTGTTTGTCAGACATGAACTCTCGTATGTTTGTCTTTTTCATAAGAAGATACATCTGTTCACTTACTTAAGTGGTGTCAAACATTGCATATATAAGGCACGCCAATTTAATAACATGTTTGGTAATAGAGCTATGGTGTACAAAGAGTAAAAATTTGGTACACCAACCCCACTTGACATATTTCCTCAAATAATGACCAATTTATAAATGTCATGTTACCAAACAGTGTATTTGTACTATGTTTATAATATTTTATGTTGGTTTTTCAAAAGGACCATGGACCATACAAGCAATTATTGATCAAGCCATTGGTATACTAAGCCAAATGTACAGGTTTCAAATATCATGTCCAGGTATATTTTTAATTTAAAGTAAAATATATCTACACTGCTATGATTGGTTTAGTCATATAGTTTTAAAACATATGGTTTCACGTATGAATATATTAAAGTACTTCTAGGAATTACGTTTATTGTTTTTAACTCGATACCATTATAACGTGTGTAATTTGTATGGAAAATTACTTAACATATTTAATAACACTCAAAATTCATTGTGAGCTAACTTTTTTTCACACAAACACACTTATTGGGGAGGGCACGGACTAAGATGACCATAATGTTTCAACTGGCGGAATGACTGACTGAGTAACAAAGAGGTCAAGATTCAATGACTGGGCTGGGCTAATGGGATCTTTTTCCCCCGAGTGGTATCCCTATTTCTCTGTACGCAAATTATGATGCATTTCCTTTACAATATACCTTCATTCCTGGGGAATAGTAAGGTGTGGTGGATGAATATTGTTAATACAAAATGAAAGTGCTTGTTTAAATATTAATTTATCTCCAGCATAGTGTCACTGAGTATTGATGAGCACCTTAGTATTCGTTGATTGAACTCATAACTCTGAAGTCATTGGAAATCTTAACAAGGAAAACGTCTCGTAGTAGGGCAAATCACCCAATAGCACAGTTTTTAGAGCATTATAGCATTAACTTTAATGTCCGAAATTCGACTCCCTTTTCAATTACATTTTTAAATACAATAATATAGTCAAAACAACTTGTTAGCCTTAAACATTTGCTATACACAGTCTGTATACTGAGAACTATAGCTATTTTTATCTACTTACTCTCTTACATTAGGAATTTACAAAGTTCATTTCTGCGCTAACAAAAGAACGCCATCAATTCCTACCTTGATTTAGTTCTATCCATTTCACCGCATTACACCCTCTCTTTCAGGTACGTTATAATGTTATCTTCCCATCTGTGACTAGATCTTCCCAATTGCTTCTTCCCATTGAGTTTGCCAACCAGCCTATTATCCTAAACAAGGTTCTAGAATCTCCCATTCACGCTGCATATCCTTCATACCGTAACCTGCGAGATCTAATTAGCCTAGAAATGTATGTTTGAGAGTACAGAGTGTGTAACTCAACATTATGTACTCTCCACCCCTCTCTATTCTTCTATTCCTTTTATGGAGCAAATATCTTCCAGAATAGGCCTACTTTATTTTCGAACTTCCTAAATCTATTCTCATCGTTAAAGGTGGGAGATCATGTTTCACAGCCATAAAGTACAACCAGTTAAATCATTATTTCGTATATTCTGAGTTTATATTTCTTGGAGTAAATTTTTTAATTGCATTTAATTATAACATGGCTAATAGATACTTGATATTTGTTAGATTTAATGCCAGTAAACTGCTAAATAATACCTAGTATATTTACAAATTATATTATAAAAAAACCTAAACGCAAATATGATAATTTTAACATACAGTTAAATGAAAGAACTCCATTCGATAACTATAGGTTTAAATACTTGGGGAATTTAATCTTAAACGCTTTGTTGATTTAGCGAACACGTTGCCAAAAGAGCTAGCGCGTGAAGGAAATGACTATAAATACAGCTCTTAATGTACCAAAGAAGTGGATAATGAAGTAGAAAGTAGGAATATAATGAGAATAAATTATTATATAGGCTGTTAGAATTTTCGGGGGGGAGGGGGGGGTATTATAAAGCTTTGTAATGCTGATTAAAATTGAGCCCTGAACTCAAAACTCATAGCCAAGCCCCAATATACATATAATTTCTTAAGAAAATGAATATAATTAGTAGGCTTAGGATGTGTAAAGACAATCTAGATTAAATTAATTTACAAAATATTATGTTAGGTTAAATTATTAACGAACTTTATTAAAATATTATATTTTATAATAGATGAAACATTAAAGATCTTATATTTGATAGTTACGTTTATGTTTGCATCTAAATATTATATTCATTAAATTGAAATATTGCACCTAGACGCGGGAAATAAGCCCAGGAGTGCTTTTTACTGCCAATATAATAATGACAATTTCAATCTATAGAATATGAGATTTACAAATATAGATTCTTGGCTCTTTCTTCCATCATTATAAGAGCATCCGTACAATTTGTTTTTCTACTATCAGAGCATAGAACCCTACTGAATCAAAGGTCGCTGCGTCATCTGATAGTTCATGGTCTTAATTGACCACTCATTCTATCTGACAATTTACACATTACCATTACATACTATGCCTTAAATTATGTGTGGAACATGAACCTGGATATGAGATTACTCATGGATAGCATCTCGACGGTTGGATCATTGGCGAACAAAGCAAACGTTCCGGGTTCAAATCCAGTAACCAGGTGTAATTTTTCAAATAAAAGAATTAAATAAATTTTAGTTGATTAATTTATTGATAGGTAAAGCTACCATATTTTATGGTTTATTGTATGTGGTTGGAATCCTATTATTAGTCTGGGCTCTCTAAAAAAGGGATAAAGAAGAAAATTTTAGAGTAAATTTACTCAACTTTTTTTAACAAAGTGGGAACTCATTCAAGAATAATTAACTATTCACACCAGGCTGGGACTCGAACCCTAGCTACCATTCAACAGCAAATTTAACTATACGAGACTGACGTTATTTATCCACCTAAACACTCTGAGGGACAATTATTATTAGTGAACGCGTGTGTGTGTGTGTGTGTGTGTTTGTAAGATGGCTAGAGAAAAACATTTGAAATGAATTTACAAATATATTAATTAACTTGCTTAATTGGCCGAATAGTCTAAGGCATCACTCTCATCTTAGACTAGACTGCCGATGACAGGGAGATTGGGGTACAAATATTTGTAGGGTGTAACAAGGGTGGTTTTCCCCCTAAGAAATTCCACTCTTCCTCCACGTAATTCTGGTACACTTCCTCTAAATTCAACCTTCCTCATCTCTAACTCATTAGTTTAATTAGTACATATTCGTATGACCTGAACATTTATAAATACACGGTGCTATAAAAAATAAGAATAAATAACATGTATTTAATTGACTTAATACTCACATTGGTGGGGTTGCCGACTAAAGAGTCAAACTTGCCTGGTCTTATAGGGTTTTAATCCTTCCAAGGAGTACAGAAATGTGGTATTCCTAGATGATTTTCCACTTAGGCAATGATAATGTATTATTTCTTATAATTTCCATTCTTTTCACCTGAACCTAAACCTAAATTAAAGAATAAATCAGATGTGAAGTAAGTCGAAGTTCAAAAACCCAATTTCTGTGACTATTTTATAGTAAGTTAACAAATTTTGTTGCTGACGCATTTTAATAGAATATATTTTTGTGACGCAATTTTTAGAAATACAAAAGTGCGGAAGACATTTTTTAGGCAAATTTACTGAGGATGGTTTTTCATAAGTGTTTTACCAATTTTCTTCTACGAAAATCAGGGTATATTACCTCCCAAATGATCCCTTCATCATCCCTACCGAATAATGGCAATTAAAATATTTGCGTATAAACTGGATAGATAAAGATGATAAAACAAATATAAGACAAGTGGTCAAGTATCTTCGTGAGTCTGACACTACACTCCAAGATCCTATGTCCTAAATTACTGGTCCCATTCCATGCTCCACGGCAGGAGTTGTATCGTACGGAAAATTGACGGCAATAATACACGCGTGGCACCCTAAAAAAAAAAAATTGTTGGCAGAAGTTCAGACTGAAGGTAACGTTGGTTCCCTTGCCAGAGCACCCGGGAGTAACAACACGACGCCTGTTCCTGTCCCCACGTGGACACGAATATACAAACACACGACCGCCGAGTGGGTTCGCTCTCCCACTCGGCTTGCTCCCACTCGTCTCACTCAAGTAAAGATATGTTTGCATGGCGAGTCAACAATACCTGAATGGTATTCCAACGGAGAAAGATCGCAGGTGAATCCACTGCTCGATAAAGAATCTACCGTCATTTGTGTGCACACTACAATTCAAACGTTAGATTGACCATTTCATGGATTGCGTGAATTTCTGCCCATTCCGTGAACTTGCTTCTTCGCTTGTCCAGTCCATTGTATGAATTTGGTAGCGCTTGTACCGCCCATTTTATGTAGCTGCCCACTTAATTAATTAGCCTATTCAATTCATGAATTGTATGATTTTTGTCCGGTCCGTGAAAGTGACAAGTAAATAAAAGGTTTGGTCCAAAAATGTAATCGTTTTATCATGCAAAGTTAGGTTTAATTAGGTTGGGTTAGCTTATAATTTTTTTAGCACCACGTCTTAATAACCATTCAGGTAATACGCTTATGTACTAGTCACGGTAAGGGTTTTAGGGATTGGGAAGTTTATATTTAGATGAAGTATATCCGCATTTGCGTGGAGGTAAAATGTAAAACAATTTTGGAAATACTACAACTGCACAACCGACCAAGATTTAAATCTTGATCTCCCCCTAATCAGCAGTTAAGTCTACTACTAGAGTATCGTCCTAGATCACGTGGCCACCAAAGCACATCTTTTATAATTCTTAACATATAATTATCCAATAACAAATTTAGTTAAGCTTTTAGTAGATAGAGCGGGGCTTGCGTTCACATATGTGTAAATAAATATATCCTGTTTATGCTAAAGTAATGATGGCTATTTTGAGTTGGATATATGTTTGCTATTATTGATCTTTAAGTTTATGTTATAGTTTATACACCAGGTCTAACTACCATTCCAAGATATCAGCTTTTATTACGCTGAGAAGAGACTTACCCGCCCGGAAGGGGGGAATCACATAGTCAGAAACACGCTCAGATTGTATTCATACGCCAACCTCGTTTTTACCGGCAACCAATAATTTACAAGCTTGATGTTTAGCCTAAAGATCTACCGATGTGAGTTCAATTATTCGCACAACAGTTCTATGTATACATTATGTCATCGCACACATTCTAAGCTTACTTTGCCCCTTATGATTCGGAAACAAATATTAAATCTTAGAGTTCGTAACTTTAAGTGAAACAAAGGACCCATACTTACACTGTAGCTGAGTCCTTTATGAACCCAAATTATGGCATTATGGTCCCTTTAGCAGAATTATGGGATATGGTCAGATCTACTTAAGTTTTAAATAATATGTTATGTTTGGTATTGTTTGCTATTTCAAAAATAATAGGATGTATTAGGGATGTATTAAATTCCAATTAATTACTATCTCAGTCGTTAGTGCGTCAACCTCCTGAACTAAGTTTTCCGTATTGTTGGTAAAATTGGAGCCAAACTATTTTTGAAAGAAAGGCCTGAAAGAAAGGACTGAATGTTGTGTCTGTCCTATAGATAAATTAGTTTGTAAGTAATGTGCTGATTTAATTATTAAATTCAGAGAAATATTATTAAAGCCCCAAGACATTATACATTTAATAATAATATTTAATATGAATATATTATAGCCTTATCTAATCACCAATACGTAATGGTGGACATGGGGAAAAATAAGCTCGTCTTATTTTGTTAGGTTTGCCAGTGATAGGAAGGTTGGTGGTAGAATCCCAACTGAGTGTATTGAAGTATATTTTGCAAAATTATTTTTCAGTCCTCTTCCACACAACTATCCATATTTCCCAAAAACTCCACGTTCCTTGTCTTTACCCTATTAGTATAACTATTATGATATCCCACCAACGTACAGAGCGCGGGGGTAATACAGACTATTCCTATTACTAGTATCTCTCTTGAGTTTAGTATGAAATGATTCGTCGCGTCTTCCAATAAAGCAGGTATGAATCACGTTAAACAAGCAGTCCTAAAGACAGTTGCGTGTTTCACGTTACTCAAGAGACCATTTGTCAAACGTTGAATACAAAATAGCACTTGCAGATTATCAAATAATAATGTAAGTCGAAGAGAAATTGGTGATCCAACGCATAATTATGAAAAAGTTGTCACTTTAAATATTATATAAGCTGTGCATAACATAATACTAAAATTATTTTAAGCACCAAGTCATACTACCCATTTGGGTTGTAGGAACTTTTACTAAATACTCATGTTATAAGGATTAGTAAGGTTGAAATTAAATGAGTTGCACCTGCGTTTTTTTGGAGGAGTGTAAAACCATGTAAGAAATAACACCCTCAGTACACCGAAGGGGGATTCAAACTTAATATTTGTCTACGTCTATAAGTCCTTATAGATTTGAGGCTAGATATGTATTCGTCCACAAATATTTCTATATGTCAAGTTGTATCTCTCTACGTCCATAAATCTTTCCAGATGTGGGTTTGGATCTATCTACATCTATACATCCTTC
This sequence comes from Timema genevievae, assembly GCA_902155825.1. Lineage (NCBI taxonomy): Eukaryota > Metazoa > Arthropoda > Insecta > Phasmatodea > Timematidae > Timema > Timema genevievae. The sequence goes on from CABFWO010001284.1 coordinate 186,565, forward strand.
CAGATATGAGGCTAGATTGTCTAAATCCATAAAATCTTCTTGATGCGAGGTTGGATCTTTCTACGTCCGTGAATCCATCTATGTGAGGTTTTGTATACGTAATACATTTTTTTAGATTCGAGCTTGGATATTTCTACGTCCATAAATAATCCTAGCTGTAATGTTGGATCTTTCTTCATCTATAAATCATTCTAGATTTGAGTTTGGATCTGTTTACATCCATTAATCCTTAGAGATGCAAGGTTGAATCTTTGTACTTCAATTAATCATTATATATTCAAGGCTGGATTTTTCTTCGTCCACAAATCCTTGAAGATACAAGGGTGGATTTTATTCGTCCATAAGTTTATCTGGATGCTAGGTTGGATCCTTCTACGTCCAAAAATCCTTAAAGACTTGAAGATATATCCTTGCACATACTTAAATCCTTCTAGGAGCAAGTTATGTTATAGTTATTCTCCTTTTCTTCCGATTCTTTTATTTTACATTTAATGCTTGTTTAACAGCTAAGTCCTATATTTACATTAATTTTGTTATTTTCCCCAGGTTCTACCACCCTTCATTAATTTATTAATAGGCTACATATAGGTAATACTAATGTAGTATTAGTAAATTATAATATATAATATGTACCTATTTTTGCATTGATGGAGGGAGAAAAATCATATAGAAAAAAAATCATCCATAGTACTTCCAGCCAGGATTCAAACGCTTATTTCCCTAACACCAGACTAAATTAGATTGAAACTTATACCAAGTTCCCAACGGCTAGTGTCATATCCTGTTCTGTGCGTCCAGAGTAGACTAGTATTCGTCAAAACAGGCAGGAGCCCGACTAATTGGCGCGAAGAGATTGAAGGCAGCAGTTAATGAAGCGTGGTAGCCCGGAATAAAGTTTTATTCACATGTTCGCCAAAAATAGAGAGCAGAATCTGCTTGAGTAGCGTAGCAAATCACACGCTGTACATCAAGCCATAATGCATTGCGAGGCTTAAAACAACCGAAATTAACATTATATTTTATAACGGATTGTCAACTTGTTAGGAGCAGTAAACTTCTTTATATATAGATTATAAACAAAACTATTCATTTTTTTTTATATTTTAAAAAGAGATTAGTTGTAAACTACCCTACTAATATTTGTTATTTGTAAAAACAACTATATATTCTTATTTATTGTGAAAACTATTCCCTATGGGTATTCATTTTGAACTTAATGTTAAAGAATAATTTAAAAGATTTCAATTTTTTTTATAATTTTTCGTAACTAAGCAACAATTTAGTTAATTTCAATTAGAAAAACAAAGATACCATATTCTCTATTATTTAAAACAGTCCTTCAACACAAGTTTTGAACAAAATGGTTACATCTAGTTTCAAAAAATTTAATTTTTACAAGAACCAGTTATCATTAAACTACTATGAAATTATTTTATTATAGAAAAACAGGTATATATCTATAATTATTTATAATGTAAGAAACCTAGCTTGTAAAGATTTTGAAACCAATCTCGAGTGCAATTTTTTTAATATTCAAGTATTTAAAAAATAAATGGTACGGAACCCCGCATGGACTTTCTCGATCTACTGTTTAAAACTGGAGATATATACTCATAGCTTGTAATATATGTGAAACTAAATAATATACACTAGCAAACCCAGGCATAAATTTCAATATATTTATGTAAAGCATTTTTTGAGTCCCTGTTTAAAATTTTATATTTTTATTTTTAAAGAAATAATGTCCTCATTTGTAAGTTTGGACCAATTAAAAAGATTGATATTGGGTCCACAGGGTCAACACTTCGTATTAAAATTTCGACTTCCAATCAACATTTTATTTCACAACTTGTGAATGTGAGGAATGCCAGGCCTCTACCGTGGTTCGGATTCCACGTTAAACTGTAGGTCCTCCATTTCATCTC
>CABFWO010001285.1:6907-18457 GCA_902155825.1 Timema genevievae
TATATATATATATATATTATGTATATATTATATATAGTTTTACATCCACTACTCTTTCCAGCCAGTGGCCTGGGTAAGTTTTTTATTTAAGTCATATTTAGTTATATTTAGTCATATTTATTTATTTATTCAGTGGGCAGACATGATACCGAATTACCCAAGGTGGTAGACATATATATATATAGATACATATATGGATATATATTCATAATATGTGTAAGAGTGACTTTCCACACCCTGCAGAAGCCCTTAGATGACCTAAAAAACTGAAGCTTTGCACACTTATAGTATAGACCAAGGGACAGAGACTAATAGAGCTGGATTTAATTTTTTTTATTTAGTAAAAATAGAATTAATTTATTTCACTTTCACTGTCCACTCTTACATAGTACTTATAATTCATAGATATTTTTTTTACAAATAAAGCCCAATCTTCCAACCGGCTATTGATTGAAGGTTAGGTTTAGTTAGATTAGTTAATATTATAATAAACCTGTCTTAGACAGGCCTAAAAACTAGTTACTAAAACACACACACACTTGCTTCAGTGGCCGAATGCTCTAATTCGTCACTCTTGTGTCAGACTGGCCTGCTGAATTCCGGTCGGGTCAATTGAGGGTAGTTTCCCCTAAATGATTTCTCATTCTTCTTCCACAAAAATTTGGGTAGATTACCTCTAAAATGCTTTCTTCCTCATCCCTAGCCCATTAAAGAGAGTAATTATCAAATATACATATAGCTTGAACTGGTAAGACGTGCTGATAAATAAAAATATCGCACTATGAACACGAAATGACCTGCTCCAGTGGTCACATGGTCTAAGGTATCATTATCACAATAGACTAGACTACCGATGACAGGGAGATTGGGTTTCGAATTCCGGTCGGTTGCACTGAGGTTGGGTTTTTCCTAAAAAGTTTTCCACCCTCCCTCTACGAAAATGCAGGTACACTTCCTTTAATTTTAACCTTACTCATCCTTAAGGTAATTAGTACATAGGCGTCCAAGCTGAACAGGTAAGTAAGTAAGATGCGGTTCTAAAAAATAAACATGGATTGAGGGGTAGAGGAAAAATTGAAAGTAAACTAAAGTTTATTGAGTAAACACATTTTAGTGATGAAAAGTTAATCGAAACAAACGGAGAGTGGGGTATATTATATAGTTTCCAGGTTGAATTTGGTTGTTTATTTTTACGCACTTTCAGTTTTAACTGTAGCTCTTCTCTATCGGCGGGCTAATATTTTAACAACATCGCCCATCGAAATTACTTTGCATGCACAACCATATTACCTACCTTTCGATGTTCCAATTTAATTAGTGTTTTTATAAAATCCAATTACAAGACTGGTTGTGATCCCCATGATTCACGTTTCTATTTACTCACACATACGTGCTAATTAGACAACATTGTAATAGGGCCTTCGTTTTTTATTTACTCGCGAATATAAGCTTGATATACATTACACTGTACGGTAATAGATTTTTTATCTATTTGTATGTATTTAACGTGAAATTTCTGAATCGACTGATTATATCAGCACACGAGAATTTCTATGAGCGAGAGAGAAAGGCCTACAAATTTTGCCAGGAAAGGTATTTTCACATATCTTCAAATGTTCTTTTACATATCACAATTTACATAGGACTGACTGCTTTACTTCCACTCTTGAGGAATTTGTGCTTCGGATTTTTATCACTATAAAAAATCCGTCAACCACAGCTGAGGTGGAACCCACAACCATCGGACCCTAGGGTGAGCACTTTACCACAAGACCACCGAGGCTGAATACTATAACATAGCTTACGTTTTTTATTTACACATATATACAAGTTAGATAGATAGTATATTAATTAGGCTTCACTAGATATGATGGTCATATGGTCTAAGGCATCACTTTCGTGTTGACTTTACTGCCGATTACAGGAAGATCGGAATTCTAATTCCGGTCGCGTGTATTGAGGGTAGTTTTCCAAAATGGTTTTCCATCCTCCCTCCATCCAAATTCTGGTACAATTCTTAACCCTAAAACCATTAGCGTAATTAATACATAAGCGTATAACTCGAACGGGTAGTAAGACGCAGTGCTAAAATAATATAAACAGTATACAAAATATTTACCTCTTCGAAACCACTTTAGTAATGCTAATTTAATTTCACACCTTCGGAGAGAGTAGTAGATCAATTACTAATACTAAGTGAAATTTCACTAAAAATAAAAAGTTGATACATTCTTGTAAATTCATCGCCATTCTACGCAAGTAATTCTATTTTTCAGCACTAAGAAAACAGTTGACTTGAGTATATTTTAAATTCAATTATTTACCACTTTAGTCATAGCTGGATTTAAAAAAATACAACTCTTTATGTTAAAAAATTACATTCTAGAATGATTTGTGTTTTTAGTGACACAGTGCGGCGATGCCGTGGCGTAGAGAGGAACTAATAAAAGGCGCCGCACGGAATGGGGAGATTATCCAAACTAAGTAGTATCACTGGTACCTGTCTTAACTTGTTTTGCCTGTGTCAACTTGAAGCGCTTGCACAAGATTAGTCATCCTTTTAACGAAGAAAGAAGAAAATAAACAATATCTCTTTGATACATTTCTGAACTTTGCTAAGAGTATTAGCCTATATTCCTTAGATAAATGGAAAGATTATCTAAAAAAAAAAACAAGCCAACAAGATTGTTGACATTAACAGCCTAGTCTAGTGGTTCTAAATCAAGAAGTTAATGGAAAGATTAGCTAAAAAAAACCAAGTCAACAAAATTGTAGACATGAACAGCCTAGTCTAGTGGTTCTAAATCAAGAAGTTAAGTCTACACATTCTAGCTCAGAACAGGGTGAAAATTGTAGCCAGGCTTTCTTTCTATTTACACAGTTTGAGTCACGTAGTTACAGAAATTATAAAAGGCTGCGTGATGAATACGTAAACACTTAGTACGGAAAAACTGTAATTTCAATTCAAACACTACAAAACAGCACTATTATTCACACAATGCTATCGGATAGTGTGTTGTTGTAATAAGACCATTTTCATACTCAAAATTTTCAAAATATATATGTCAAAAGGGGATGGTGCGCAAAAATCCTACATATATTTTTTTTAAAACGATAAAGAATAGGAAATAATAAATTATTTAACAATGTCATCCCAATCGCAAGAATACTGAGAATATAATGATACTAAAATAATTAATGATAAACAATTAACAATTACACTATCAAAACTAACTTAAGTCACCTGTTTTTGATGCTTGAAAGTGTAGATTCTGTTGATAGTTTAATATAAAAACTATTGCATGAATAAAGTAAAATTTAAAATAGTGGTTTAGTTTTTTCTGTGTTTTTAAAACCGTGCCTTACTAGCAGTTCCTTTTTTCTACGCTATTCACTAATTACTCTGACGGGTTAGAGATGAGGAAGGTTGAATGGAAAGTAGAGGAAGTGTACCTGCATTTTAGTGTAGAAAGAGTGGAAAAACCATTTAGAAAAAATACATACTACCGGGATTCTAACACTGATCTTCCTGTCATCTGCAGTCTTGTCTTTTGTGAGAGTGACGCCTTAGACCATGTGGCCACCTAAGCAAGTTAATATAATGCCTTGTTTAGTGGATTCATTGTCAGACAAATCGCATCACATTTCGTTAAAAACTGTTTCAGAATAGATAATATAGTATTTTCATGGAATGGACGAAAACGTTTAAATATAAGGCCGCTAATAGCAAGCCCGTACTCGAGAAACTTGCCGATATGATTGTGTGTTTAATAGAGGGCTTCTTCATACTTCAGCAAAAATATATGGGGCAAAATAAAGTGCACAGACTTTCACGTATTCATATTTTGGTTTGTGTTTTTCCGGGTAAAATATTATCAATTTTTAATTTCAAGCGTTAAGGTGGGTTGGAAGGGTATGCGAGTAAAAGCCAGTGTTTTTTGCAGTTATTATAACTTGTTTTTATCCAAAATAAATCAAATATTGCTCCAGTACAAACATAAAATTCAATTTTTTTTTCAAATGATCACCTCAATATTTATTTAATATCTGTCAAGGGTGTCCTGGAATTTAATGACAACTTTTTGTTTACATTTAAAAAGTTTTTTATCTAATGCCGCTTTGCTCATTGTTTTATATTCAGGAACTGTTGATATCGGGTGACCTGGTGGTCTAGGGGTAAGGTGTCAGACTTCTGTGCTGAGGGTTCGGGGTTCAATCCTCGGTCCCGGCACAGATTTATCTGAATGCCACACCCTTCCTTCACCTCTGACAAGACGTGTATTAATCACAACTTGTTCATGTGAGGAATGCCAGGCCTCCACCGTGGTTCGGATTCCACGTTAAACTGTAGGTCCTCCATTTCATATCACAATTACCCTATCATTGCACATTAGCGTAAGTGCGTATAACCCGAACGGGTAGTAAGACGCGGTGCTAATAATAATAATAATAACTGTTGATATCATCACGTGAAAAAAAATTAAGTTCTTTTGTTTATACTAAAGCCACAATTTTTTTTTTGCCAAAAAAGGTTTTTCTATAAACACTTCAAAACCACTGCCGTCAAATTTTTAAAAATTGATAGTCTTCTTGCTATACAGTATTTAGACACACGTGACCTACATAATAGTACTATGAATCATAACTAATTTAATTTGATTCTAAATTTTAAGCATTTTTAAATAACATTATGTTGTTGATTTAGGTGCCCTTAACTTCCATGTATATTAATTATGTGGTGAAATAGACTAGGTACATTATCAAAATAAACTTTTCAAATATAAAAAAGATTGGACCAATTGAAGGTCCTAATAAGTGTAAATATACATATGAAACATACAGATGAAATGCAACAAATAACATTGTTCGGATTTTAAGATTCATCTAAAGTGTATTTTCTTAAAAAGCTAAAGATTTTTTTTTTTCAAAATGATAAACAGTTTCTCTAGAATTAAGAAGAATTAAGAACGAAGGGAAGGGGTAAGCGTAATCATTTACTGCTTTTGTGATCATCTGTGTTGTGAATCCTAAAAGCTTTATATATGTAGCAAAGGGATAGCGCAAAATTATATTTGTAATATTAATTCCACATAAAACATGTATGTAAAAATCTTGCCAAATTATACACAACCAAAAATCTGTATACATTATTCAGCCTCTAAAACGAGTGAGATATAAAATGAGTGCCAAGCTCAACTTGCAATGTATTTTCTTAATAATGATAATAATAATAATAATAATAATAATAATAATAAAAATGTATATAAGAGCCTTAACTAGAGGCTTGAAATCAGATTTGCTAACCGAGTGAGTGAGTGAGTGAGTGAGTGAGTGAGTGAGTGAGTGAGTGAGTGAGTGAGTGAGTGAGTGAGTGAGTGAGTGAGTGAGTGAGTGAGTGAGTGAGTGAGTGAGTGAGTGAGTGAGTGAGTGAGTGAGTGAGTGAGTGAGTGAGTGAGTGAGTGAGTGAGTGAGTGAGTGAGTGAGTGAGTGAGTGAGTGAGTGAGTGAGTGAGTGAGTGAGTGAGTGAGTGAGTGAGTGAGTGAGTGAGTGAGTGAGTGAGTGAGTCAGAAAGTCCTGTATCTCATTAAACGCTTAAGCTAGAAATTTAAACTTTGGAAAAATGACTAAAATATTGTGTTTTATCAGGAAATTAAATTTTTACTTTCCTATCTTTCTTAGGACTCAAGTTAGTGGGGGGCGGTGGGTGGGGTGGATGTAGCCTGAGTTGTATCATGCTAAAGTGTATAGCACTACCGTGCAACTTTATATCAGACATCATTACAGAGTCACGCCTAGAGCTCTCAAACTTTTAAACAACAAAGGCTCACTTTTTTTTAAAAAAAAGTACGCATATCAATGTTAGGAAAAATTTTAATCTTATCAGCACATATAACTATTGTTTCCTACCTAATCTTAGTACCCTTATGGACTCTATACCTACATCGCAAGAGAAGCAGGGATATAGAAGGTAGAAATTTAGAGGAAATCTACATTCATTTGCGTGGAGAGAGATTCCAAAACCATTTAGAAAAAAAATATTCTCAGTACACCCGATGAGTATTCGAACCCCGATCTCCAAATCACTGGAAATCCAGTCTAACACGAAAGTGACGCTTTTTATCATGCGATCACCGATGCGGGTCACATATATTTAAGGTCCTGAAATTAAAATAAAATAATTTTGATTACACCAAGATATGATCGAGATTGGTTGATAGTTAAATAAAAACGTTTATTTATTTGTATAAATTAAATACTTTTATTTCTTTGGGAATGGGGGAGTGTGAATACATGGGTGGAATTTAAAAAAATGTAATATTTCAAGATAGGGTCACACATGTTAAATAGAATTAATAAAACGAAATGTGCTCGACATCAAATGTAAAATAATCTTCAAAAGGTTCTTCAATTTCCACTCACTGAACTACTTGTTGATATTTAATTGGATTATGATATGGAACTTAAAAATCCAATAAAGAAACAAAATCATGACGTGGGGTTAGAATATTATTTCATTTTTAAAATATATCCCCGACAAACTGAGAGTAGAACCAAATATATCAAACTCGAATCGAGACTACATATTATGATTTTAAACTCGAATCCCTTGCAGCGGTAAAACATGTAATATAATAAAATTCGAACCTGCATCGTTGGGTAAGCGGATCATAGTGTCAAACTCATCAGGTATAGTTTATCGTTGACAGTTATTGTTCCTAAATAGTTTTTTGCTATCACTATATGAAAATTTGGGTACATTTCCTCTGAAATATGAACATCATCTTTATTCCATTTGGGAAGAATATGCGAATAACCCGGTTGTAATACAGAGTGAATGGTTTTTTAATTACAGTATTGTAAATTGTGAAAATTTTTTGTTCTTGAGATTATGATAAATCTCTAAGTATTATGTGCCCCCAGATCCCAAAAAAAACGGCTCTCAAATTAAGGGTAGTTTACTGATGACCGAATTTTGAAAATCTGAAACTTTTCAAAACTGGCTTTACCTATTTTGTTTAAAATAAATATCTGAGGAGGGTTTTACAAGATAAATAAATCTGTGTAGTGGTTTTTCGGGGGAAATTAATTTAAAAATTGTTTACTGCTAATATTTTTCATATTTGAAAATGTTTCAAAATGGATTTAATGGTATTATTTAAAATTTGTACAGGGGGAATGTTTTACAATATCAATAAGAATATATTCTAGTTTTATAATTGAGGTTAGTTTACTGATAATTGATTTCAGAAAATTTGTAATATTTTTAAAATGACCATAACAATTTTTTTCAAAATATATATCTGAAGATACTTTCATATGATTTCAATATAACAATTTTAAGGGAAGCCTATTAAGAAGTTGTTTTACCAATAATTTATTTTTGAATTTTTTGTCACAAAATATAGTACACTGTATGATAAAGTATGTACGGTGTATCATACTCTTTATTTGGTCGCTTATCATCACGGATGTAGAAATATGAAGCATAACCCCCGCCCCCCCCCCCCCCCCCCCCCCCCCCCNCCAACCTCTCACGCAACTGACAAAATCATAAGGGAGGTCAACATATTACTATAAAAGCTTTCACAAGTTTTGGTGTTATTTTAATTTTACTATTAATTGTATATGCCAATAGCTAAACAAGTCTAGCTAATTATTATTATAATATTCAACTACAAGAAACATTCTTTAGAACTATCTATTACAAAACTAACATTGTCAACATTTTAAATAACTGGTTGTTATAATCCAATTGATTTCGGAGAACAAAAAGCGTTTCTTGGAATGAAATGCGCTAATGGTTTTAAGAAAAATAGTCATTTAATGTTACTATTAAATGTGAGACCCACTTTATTGGACACATGGTCTACGGCGCTACTCTCCTAATAGACTAGAATACCGAAGATGGGGACTTGAGGGTTTGATCCCGGTCGGGTGCACTGAGGTTTTTTAATAAATGGTTTTCCACTCTCCTTCCACGCAAATTTGGGTGCAGCTCCTTCAACTTAAACCATACTAATCCTTAACACATCAGTGTCATTAGAACATAGGCGTATAACCCGAACCGATAGTAAGACGTGGTGCTAAAAAATATATTTTAAGATCATACTTGTGAAATACACACCTTTCTTTCGCCCTACTCGAACGCCCTACCTCTACTCCGCCATATTTATTTTTATATCAAAATAATATCAACGTACTATGGGCCACCCCACCCCATCTAGATAATCATGGGCGTAGAAAGATCATTTATCAACTAAACCTATGCGAAAATCTCTTAACATTTCTTTCCACAAACACCAGTGCTGCCACATACCTGTAAAATTGCGAGAGTCGGAAAAACACCAGGAAATTTTTGTGTCTAGAAAATACCGCTAAAACACAGGTAATTTCACACAAACACACACACAAAATAAAAAATGGAGTATTTATAAATTTGAGATATACTTTTTTTTAGCACCGCGTCTTACTACCCATTCAGGCTATGCTCTTATGAGCTAGGGATGAGGAAGGTTGAATTTAGAGGAAGTGTACTCGCATTTGTATGGAGAGAGAGAGAGAGATAGTGGGAAACCATTTAGGAAAAACCACCCTCAACACACTCGACTGGGTATTTGAGACATTGAACTGCAAGGTTTAAATATTAGACCTTTGCATGGGGAAAAAAAAGAATTGAAGAAATATTCACTTCAATTTGAACTAATCCACATCTTAGCTGTACCACTCCCTCCTTTTCTTCCTTGAAACATTGGGCATGACATCACCTTATATAAAAAAAACACATTTAATTCCTTTATAGTACTCCTTAAGGTGCGGCCGAAGGGAGCGCGAGTAATTTTACAGTTATATCATTCTTTTTTGGCCAAAATAAATCAAATATTTCTCCAGTAGCAACATAGAATTTAGTTTTCTGCACATGTTAATATCAAGAGATCTCTAATATCTGTCAAGGGTGTCCTGGAATTTTGTCAAAACTTGTTCTCTTTATTTAAAAAGTTTTGACAAAATTCTAGGACACCCTTGACAGATATTTAAGATCTGTTGATATAAGCATGTGCATAAAACTAAATTCTATGCTGCTACTGGATAAACATTTGATTTATTTTGGCCAAAAAATTTCAGTTCTATAAAAACTGTAAAAATACTGGCGCACCCTTTGGCAGTACCTAAAAGAATACCTTGAAAACACAGAAAATTTTGTATTTAAAAAATATTGGAAACTCTGATTCACTCTCAACTTATTTGTTCTGTATCACATTTCAGTCGGAGCCACCGACAGTTAATCTAATAATGTCCGTGTCATTGCTGTCTGCAAGTTTTTGCGTCACATTGGCGCTGTCACCCAAAACGGAAATGATTGGGTGTCAAAAAAGCACGTCACGGTTTTGATTGATCATATTGCAAAGCTTTTAGCATTGAAAAGTTTTACCAAGTAAAAAAATAAAAAACATATAATATAGTTATCAGAAATAATTAAATCATCTTTTTGTAAATCTCTTTGTGTAAAAGAATAAAAAATCATTATGGGTGCTTATTCGTTTACATCAAACCATTTTTAAAACACGATTTGTATTAAACACTTTATAAAGGATAAAACAATATCTATGATCACTTCAAAACTGAATAGTGATCAGCTTTACGATTTACCCGCTTCAGTGGCCGGATGTTCTAAGGCGTCACTCTTGTGTTATACCGGCCGGCTGAAAACGGGGAGATCGGAGTTCGAATCCTTAACGGGTCTACTTAGGGTGTTTTTCCCTAAATTGGTTCCCACTCTCCCTCCACACAAATGCGGGTAGATTACCTCTAAAATGCTTTCTTCCTTATCTGTAACCCACTAGATAAATTAAGATTTATGCGTATAACCTTGACAGCTAGTAAGAAGCGGTGATTAAAAAAAGCTTTTGATTACAAACTATTTAAAATATCGTTAAGCTTTATTACACTTTACATTAGATAAAAGTAATGAAATCAGGTTTTCTTTTTTCTTTTTGCCCTACATTATTTGCTAATCAAGCCACGTTCGTGTAGTTATTATTTGATAATAATCTTTATTAACCCTCTAGTGTCTCTATATCGTTTTGGTTAAGATATCAAGAAAGTCAATAAAACTCCAAGTTCAAATTCCGACCTTTCGATTATATATAATTTTATCTGTTTCCCCGATGATGGGGTGTTTATCATTCGAATCCCATCTAGGTGTACTGAAAATAGTTTTTTCTAGAGGGTTTCACACTCTCTTTTCTCACAAATATGGGTTCAATTTTTTAAGAGTCTACCCTACTCATTCCTATCCATTAGTGCATTTAATGTATGCGTATAACTTCGACACAAAGACGTGGTAAAAAATTACATATATATATATATATGGTTTTTTCATTCTGTGTCTTACTATACATCCAAGTTATTCAATTACGAGTAAGATATGGATGGGTAAGATAGAGTTTAGAATAAATGTATCCACTTTTATGTGAAGAGATTGGAAAACAACACAAGGGGGGAAAAAACCGGTGCACCCAGCCAGAGATTCGAATTTTGACCTACCCGTCACCAGAAAAACAGATTAGACGATGCTAACGTCTTAGCCTGCGTGCCTACCAATGCAGGTAATTACGTTATTATGTCATGGTTATATTAATTTATCATCTAATATCTGATAAATGTATACATGATTGTTAACCTTCAATATATAAAGTGCTATAAAAGTGAAAGCTTATATATATTACTATTATTATTATTATTATTATTATTATTATTATTATTATTTGAGCGTGCTAACCTCCCCCCTATTGTGTAGGCAACTTTCTTCCCCTGAGCCTCAAGGGAGGAACGCTCACTGTTATTATTACGTCCTCTCTAGGGGAGGAAAGAGCCTCTCATATTATCTTGTTATAAAAGACAGTGATGGCGGATATTTACTTGGTCCTGTTTACCATCTCGGTGTAGCTTCATATTGATCCTCCCATCCTTCCACACAAGACACGGGGCATCGAGCCCCAGGTGGTGCTTTCTCCCCCTCAAACCCCCCTCGCTTCATAAACACCGGCCGGCTCGGCTCACACGATCACCTCGGTATAGTGTTGTTTACAGCGGCCAACCTCTTCAGGGGAAACACTCCCGTTGAATAACAGTCCGTTCATACAAGGCTGGAAACCGCTCCAGAGGGTTTCTTCGCTAGGAGCAACATTGTGGTAGCCTACACTAGTCCGAAATATCGTATATTATCCGGATACAATTTTTGGAAAATGCTGAGGGAAACCCCAAACTTAATCAAATGAAATATAATATTATATTATTTCTAGTCCGAAATCTTGGATACAATCCTAAAATAGTTTTCGGAAAAAGCTATGAGAATCCAAACTAAGTCGAATGAAATATATTTTATTGTTAGTCCGAAATATCACCATTTTTGGAAAAAATTTTGGGGGCTAGAGGGGGAAGGGAATCTAAACTAAGTCAAGGAATATATTTTATTGTTAGTCTGAAATCTTAGGTAAAATCCTAACACCATTTTTGTAAAACGCGCTTTGGGGGGGGGGGGGCGGGGGG
>CABFWO010001285.1:18507-46394 GCA_902155825.1 Timema genevievae
GGTAGATCTAAACTAAATCAAGGAATATATTTTATTGTTAAGTCTGAAACCTCAGTTATAATCCTAACACAATTTTTGGAAAACGCGTGGGAGGCTGAGAACCAAAACTTAAGTCAAATTAAATATATTTTATTGTTAACACTAATAAGGTTGGGATATGTAAAATTTAGTTTAGAAGAAGTGTATTCGTATTATCGTGAAGAGAGAGTAAAATAGCACTTGGGAGGAAGGGGGGTACCGTCCTCAGCGCCCCCAGCCTGAAATTAGAATATCGACCTTCCTGTCACTGGGAAAACACATCAGACACCTGCGTGCCCACCAAAACGGGTAATTAAGCTATTATGCTATGGTTATATTTTAATATAATATCCTCTAGCTCGAGATAGTGATAGGTGGCGTATTTTTGTAAGTGTGGTAATGAACTTTCAAGCCGCTGAAAATATAAATTGGAAACCGGGATTTGGAAAACATAGAGCAGTTCAAGTACCTGGGATGTCTACCGACAAAGGATGCCCACTGCATCAAGGAAATTAGGTCAAGGATCGCCGTGGCCGGGGAAGCTTTCAACAATAACAGGTTCCCTGCTAACCAAAAAGTTGAATTTGGAACTGAGGAAGAAATTGATTAAATGCTATATTTGGAGCATTGTGCTGTGTGGAGCAGAAACTTGGACTCTTAGTAAGATGGAAAAGAAATATTTGTCGAGCTCTAAAATGTGGGTCTAGAGAAGACTTGAGAAGATCAGATGGACAAACAAGGTGACAAATGAAGAAGTCTTAAAAAGGGTGGGTGAGAAGAAAACCATTTTGGATGTGATTCTTCGGTACAAAGCAAATTGGATTGGACACATCCTTAGGAGTAGCTGTCTTCTGAACGACGTCATAGAAGGCTAGGTTGAGGGGGGAGCTTAGGAAGAAGGAGGATTCAAATGCTAGATGACTTGAAGGAAAAAATAAAATTCTCTGAGCTGAAGGATGAGGCGGTCTAAGTTCAGTGACAAAAGCAATGGACCTGTCGAGACAGAACATCGAGTGGTAATATTAATAATAATGCCATAGGGTAGGCATAAGTAAGTTAAACCCAAAGATACCAAAAATTATTGCACAATTTTAACAAGTGTATAAATTATAAGCTATTAATTGATTAATTCATTTCAAATCATTGCAGTTCGAGTTATAAGGGTTTAAACTTGCTAGTTTATGCTTTTAGCATACCATTGTTAAGGAAAAATAATAAATGTATGAGGCTGAAATTTAGTATAACTAGAATATCATGTGAGTTGTTTACAATGAAATATTATTATTATTAATAATAACATAAATAAAATAACTATGTGAAATAATCCGTATCGGCTGTCACACAAGCTGACCGCCAAGCTTGTAAAGTCAAGTTTGCAGATGATGAAGAGGTCAGTTGATCAAATCCTGGCTGGATGGAAAGGGGTGATTTTTTTTTCCATTTCCCACGTTTACTCTACGAAACTGTGGTTATGTTCTTTCTAAATTTTACTTAACTCACCCATATGTAATTAGTATAATTAAACGTCGGTAGCATGGACGGATAGTATGACATGCTAAAAAAAACCTTTTAGAAGTATTAATTTTAAATAAAAAGTTTAAAAAAATCTACGTTACTAAAGACTTATTGCTATACAACAATCTTATATAATGAGTTGGTTATTTTTAGAGTAATAAAAAAAAGCAATCTCGTAAATCCAAACATAAAAAAGATCCTTTAGAAGTCTATACATTTTATTCTATTTATTTCCACTTCAAGATGGCATTTTATGAAATCGCTCTCCAATTTTCTTAAAAGCAATATGTAATATAGTAACTGAGTGAAGATTGTGAATTGGGGATGTAGGCGTATGGAAGACGAATATGTTTGTAGGTACTTCAGAAATTCACAAGATACATAGAAGGGAAAATGGCTGCACATAAGGTCCTTTTCAAGGAAGATTTGTCAGTGACAAAAAAAGTAAAAGAGTAGAAAAAAGTAGAAAATAAATTATCGACGCAATATTTAAAGTTTTTTATATTTTTACGTGCGCCTTTGATTGAAAAGGGACTGCTCACACAAATATTAGTTAGTGAGGAATAGGGAAACCTTAATTATTTATTTAGCACCACGTCTTACCACCTGCACAGGTTATACACATATGTTTAAACTAATTACGCTATTGAGAAGATTGCATTTAGACGTGTACCTGCATTTGCATGGAAAGAAAGATTTTTTTAGGAAAACCACCCTCAGTACACCCGATCGGTATTCAAACCCCGATCTCTCTGTCATAGGCTGTCTAGTCTATTGCGAGAGTGACGCCTTTAAATCGTGTGGCCACGGAATCGGGTGCCTACTTGAAATGAATCCATAATATGTACAGTTACATTTTTATTTGAGGGTATTAACGTGCACTTTCTAGTTATAATATCATACGATTTACAAATTAGATTAATTAAAGAACATATTCTATAACCAATCCCTCTAGCCACCAATCAGGTATCGTGAAAAGAAAAACTAAAATTTCACTGTATGGATTTTTTGGCCTTACTGGGAACACAACCAGAGACCTTAGCTTAATAGGTAGACGTTTTATCGACTGAAATAAAGTGACAAACTCAAATGATAAATATTATTACTTTTCTGAGCAGACCGATTATATCAGCACAGGACCCACAAACTAATTTAATTATAGAACAGACAACACCCTGTTCTCCTTAACGTTAATTCATCCCTGAGAAAGAGAAAAACCACAATTTCACTAATTCAAATATTACTAGGATGTAGCTGGGAATCGATCCCAAAACTTAAACTAAATAAGTAGTCCGTAACCTATTTTATTAAGTTGTATGAATTTACTGATATAGATAATGTTTGAACAGGAAGCTTTGACAAACTGAACTCCACATTTTTAAACCGTGATGTGATGTTTCATTTATAGTAGTAGTAATAATAATAATAATAATAATAATAATAATAATAATAACTTGAACCCCATTCTTTAACAAGTTGTAGACTAAAAAGTATGAAATAAATGTTCACCTATTCTAATCCAATCAATTTTTGTTAAAAATAAGGGTTTTAAGCATTTCCTCACTCATTATTTCATATTTAGCTCACCAAAAATTTCTAGATATATAAAAGAGGACATCAGTCGCACATAAATATTTGCTTGGTCAATATTTAGTACACCTACGTAGGCCTACTATCTACCAATCTGAGTGATAAAATACTACCAAAAAAACTTATATTTAAACAAAAATTGCTTAAAGTGAATAAAGTAGAAGAAAATTTACTCTCTACTTTCTTAGCTCGACGAAAATAAAAGGGTTTTAATTTTTTTTATTTTCTAATTTCTAAATATTTTAACCATGATGACATAAAACTATACCAATTGAAGTTAATAGAAGGGTTTTAACTAGTTTTATTTTATTGTAATTTTTACTATGTTTGGTCTTAATAATAGTTATTTGAAAACCATAAACTATAACATAGTTTTATGGAAGCATACATTTATTTAGACCTATGCTTAGAGCCTTGAAATCGTAAACATAAAAAATACTCTGTATTTTAAAAGACTAGTTTTCATAGACATTAATATAAGGTTACTAAGAAAAAACAGATTCGGTGGATACGTGGACTCATCTAGTCCTGCTTCAATGGTGACAGGGATATAGGTTTTCGAATCCCGACAAGGTGTACTGAAAGTGTTTAATTTATAAAACTTTTTTCACTCTCCTTTCACACAAATTCTGAGTACGCTCCTTCTAAAAATGGTATCTCCTTAAGGTGGGATGAACGGGGACGCGATAAAAGGCAAATGTTTATGCAGTTTTTATTGCAAAACATTTTATTTGGCTACAATAAATAATATATTTATCCCGTATAAACATAAGAGTTTAATTTTCTTCACATAGAGACTTCAACCGTTTGTTGAATATCTGTCATGAGCATGGTGGCATTAGATGATAAATCTTTTTAAATGAAGAGAAAAAGTTGTCATTAAATTCCAGGACACCCTTGACAGATATTCTAGAAATGTTGATATCACCATGTGGATAAAATTAAACTCTATGTTTGTACTGAAGCAATTTTTCTTATTTTGGTAAAATGTTTTGCCATAATAAACTGCAAAATCACTGGCTTTTTCTAGATTCCCCGTCCATCCCACCTTAAGTCCTATCCCATTAATGTTATCAAATACGGAAACCCCAAATTGGTATTAAGACGAGTTCCAAAAAACAACACTTGTAATAATTGATTATATATATATATAGCAGACACAACTTAATACAGCACATATACTACATGCTCCACTCTAGAGAGGAGAATCAAATTGTAATACCTACAAATAAAGTATAAGATTTAATATAATCAACCCAGTGGACAGATAATACAGATAAAAACCATTACTATCTTTTTTAGCACCGCTTCTTACTACCCGTTCGGGCTACACGCATATGTACTAACTACGATAATGTGTTAGGAATGCATAAGGTTTAATTAAGAGGAAGCGTACCCACATGTGTGTGGAAAAAAGAGTGAAAAACCATTTAGGGAATAACAGCCATAGCAACTGACTGGGATTCGAACCCTGATCTCCCCGTTTTTGGCAGTCCAGTCTATCGCTATTAATGCTAACATTAAGTTGTATCATATCTCACCGATGTTTAAAATCTTTCATAAAATAAAATACACATCAATTAATGATTTTAAATATTTATCTCAAATTTGTATTAGGTCTAAAATTATGATATATTTGAAAGATGGTGATAAGGTTTTATAAATGCTTAGAAGTGTTTTTGTGAATTTTTCCATTTTTATTTTCTCATATAAACAGAAAGAATTATTGTAATCGTTAGAGATTTCAACCTTAAGGTACTAATTGTTTTTGGGGCGAAAATTTAAGGGTATTCACAATAAAGGCATTTTTGAAAATTCGAAGTTTTAGAGAAATGGCTTTAATCACTTTGATTAAATATATATATCTAAGGATTTTTTAAGAGTAGAAATAAAAAAAATTATACTTTGAGGGGGGGGAGTTGTTTAGTAACGGTTACTGATTACTGATTTTATAAAATTTGAAATAATTTAAAACTGACTCCAATGATTTGATTTAAAATGTGTGTCTGGTAAGTTTTAACAACATAAATAATTTTACCAATTTGTTTTCCTTAAAAAAACTTATTTAATAATAATTAATAGTGATAGTTCTTTGAAGATTTTGATATATTTTTAAAAATATCCCTAATAATTGTTTAAAAATATTGGTATCCGCGGGATATTTTACATAATAAATTATATTGTAAGTTTATTTTTCCATCGTAAGTTAATTTTATGAAAGTTTACTTACAAAATTTTTTCGAAAATGGCCTCTATGAATTAGCTTAAAATGGATATCTGGGATTTTTCCGCCATTAAAAATACGAATATACATTATTTTTACAAATATAAATAGTTATAGGAGTTGTTTACAATTTTTTTTTAATTTGATATTTTTTAAAAACCATTTGAATAATTTTGTTCGAAATTCATACATGAAGTGTGTTTATGGTGATTAACAAAATGATCTAGACTCTAGAGGGTGTTAACTGAAAACCTACTTTAGAAAATTTTGTCCCAAGCTGTAAAACACTATATGAGAATGTTTGTACGATTGTCTCGTACCATTTATTTAAAAGAACATAACTAGCTAAGATAATAAAGTTAAACCATAAAATTGAAAAGAATAAACAATACAAATTGCCAAAAAAATTGCAAGTACGTATGAAAAAACTTCTAATTGAACCTTTTTTTTTTCTAGTGGGTTTTAGCGCTGACCAAACCTTTTTGAGCTCGCCAAGTTCTTGCTTGAAATATTATGTATACAAAATTAAGAAAAGGGAAAAAAAATTGTTTCACTTTTTTAAATTCTTGTTGACTTTTTTTTACCTTTCTTTAGTTCTTTTTTTGATCATTTCCTGCTAAACAACGATAGAATTGAGAATACTTCTCAGATATAATAATACCACTGTATGTAAAACGTGTAAATGTCTTTGAAGCGAGCCTTGTCTGTCTTCTGGTGTTTTTTTAAAAATTAAGTGTACTTAATGTAATTTTAATTTTAAGGTATTTTGATTAGTAAAATCAACTTAATTTAGTTGTTGATACTTTTACATAAAATGAACTAAATAAAGGAGTGGGCTATGATTTATTTACCTTATAAAATATTTAATTTTAATTTTAAAGTATTTTGATTAGTTCACTTTATATAAAAGTATCAATAACTAATTTAAGTTATTTTCACTAATTAAAATAAATTAAAATTAAATAATTTGTAAGGTAAATGAATCATAACCCACTCCTTTATTTAGTTCATTTTATGTAAAAGTACCAATAAGTAATTTAAGTTTATTTTACTAATCAAAATGCTTTAAAATTAAAATTAAATATTTTATACGGTAAATAGATCATAACCCACTCCTTTATTTAGTTCACTTTTTGTAAAAGTATTAACAACTATCAGCACTGGATTTAAAATTAACTTGGTTCTAGAACCGACGTAATCCTCTAATCTTCACCTCATCACTAAGAAAGGTGAAGCCACAGTTTCAATAATGACACATTTTTAAACCGTGCCTGGAGTCGATCCCAGGTCTCTTCAAAAGGTAAAAGCGCTATAAACTGAGCTAGGATCCAAGACAGTCAATTTATGCTTGGCCAATCTGTGTTCTCGATCGTCCCATTCGCAGTTCGGGTTAAGACATTGTAATCGTTGCTTCCTAACATTGTTCCGTGACAGTGGACTGAGGATGGATGAATGAATGGAATGGAGACCCGAGATCTAGTTATTGGCGAGAACGAGTCAGAGTGGGAACAGAGAGGCCGCGGTGATGGATCCACCCTTCAAGAGAGGAGGAGGTCAACTAGAGAAAACCCTTTCAACTAACTTGACCGTGGAGGAAAGAGTGGGTGGGATATACTTCTCAATCTTTGCTTTGAATAAAAAAAAATAAAAAAATATAGGGATCTTCACTGAAAAGATTCTTTTCTCTACGAACACTCATATTATAAACTAGAAGACCACTCTTGAAACGACGTTACCTTCTTTGGGATTTCGAAGATATTTTGTGAAGCTGGTTGTATACTATACTTGACGCACCTAATCACCCTAAGTACTATCACACACTTAGACGCCAATGTGCGAAATAAAAAGAAATGAAATAAAAGGAGGGGTTCACCCTATTAGGCCTCTAATTTACCTGCTGAAAACGCTTCCCCTCTTCCGCTGACGAGTATATACAGCCACTCTACTAATAGTGGTTGACCCCGGATGTCTTGGGGTAAAGTGATCGACTCAGGACCCGGTCATTTCGCTCTCGCTAGTAGAAATTATCGTGTTTTGATAATATATGTAGGTTCAGAAAGTGCACGTCAACTACACCAAATAAATAAATAAAATACTATTTGCACATTGACAACATTGACTAGAATTTCAAAATTACCTTTTTCTTGCTTCTTATTCTAAATAGATATATATTTCCACGTACTTTTTAATCTACATCCCAGCAGGAGGAAGCCTACATACCATTTTCTTTAATAAATCAAATAGCTTGAGTTGTGAACTATTTATAAAAAAATTCTTACAAAAAACTACTTTAAGATCAAAAAAATAATTTTGTGATGATGTAAAGACTATTTTTGGAAATTATTAAGGCCTTAAGTTTTTTGTTTTAATGCTATAATCGTTAAAATTCCCTTAATAAAACGCAAATACATTAACATGGAAAATCCTATATGTACTTAGCGTAACGTCACAGGTAGGCAACTTCCTTAAAAGAAGTATGGTTCTAGATCTACTCACCAGTCTTTATTTAATTATTTATTTACTTGTATTGCTACCCTTTCGGGCAAGCAGCATTAAAATTATACAAATGAGATAGGGATTAGGAAGGTAGACTTCAAAGTAAATGTACTCGTATTTGCATAGAGGAAGCTGTGGAAATATAACCCTCTGTTTATCAGGCTGGCTGGAATTGAAACTCCGATCTCTCCGTAACCAGCAAATCCAGTTTAAAGGGTGACCTTGCGACCAGTGGGTTTGTGTTTGTTACTTTGAGTAAAGTATTTGTTTAAATTTAGTCTTTTTTTTTTAAACATGGAAGTTAAACATAGTAATTATATTAATAATTATGAAATATATTTTAAAACAATCAAGCTATTTATCAACTCTGATGATAATACAATATATTCAAATTTGAGGTTTCGAACCCCCTTCTATTACCATCACTTGGCATACATTCATGCCGCTAAAGTAAAAAAAGTTTATATAAAAATAATGTTAAAACTATGTTAAAAATATATAAAACTTTATATTAACATAAAGTAAAATTAAAAATCATTTTAGTTTTATTCTAATAGCGGTAATTTTGATTTGAATAGAACAATTTTTAGCATTTTCACACTCATAAAGCCACCGACAGTACGAGTACATAATATGAAAACGAAATATTTTAAAGGTAAATACTAATGCGTGACCGATGTATTCTGAAAGGCATCAATATTTGTTAGCGTTAATGGTACATGTGCAAACTAAATTTGAAATACTAGGGGTAACTTACCGAAAACACTTGGTTTGGACCAAAATTGATGTGATTTGAATATGAGAACCTTTATTTTCTTAATTAATTTTTAAAACCACTTTTGTAAGTAACTTTGTTTATCAGTAATTACAATCATAAATACATAAATTATGGAATTCAGTTTGTTGAAATTTCTAGCAAGTGTCCAAACAATTTTTCTAATGACCATAAATCCCAAGTTTTTGGAACAATATTATATATATATATAATTTATACACACTCTGTTTTGCGTACCATTGTGAGGGTAAAGTGGTTAATTTATGGGGCTGAAATTTAGTATAATTAGACATATGAACTGTGCACAATTAAATATTTATAATGTTAAAGAGAAATAAGGATGCCAGCTGCCTTATCTGATCGGTGTTGCTGGAATTGGTTTATACATTTCTACTTTCTATCTTTTACCAGATAACCCCTTTAACCTCAAATATGTTAAATTCTCTAACAAAATGTTATAAATATATATATATATATATATATATATTAGCACGACGTCTCATCACCTGTTCAGGATATATGCATATGTACTAATCACGTCAGTGAGTGAGAGATGATAAAGGTTGAATTTAGAGTAAATGTACCCTCACTTACGTGGAGGAAGAGTGGAAAACAATTTAGGAGAATCCAACCCGGTACACCTGACCGGAATTCAAACCTAGATCGCTCCATCATCAGCAGTCTAGTTTATTGTGAAAGTGACGCCTTAGACCGTGCGACCCCTGAAGCATTGGTCTAATAATCCTAGAAGTAAATGATTTTATCAACAAAAACAAAGAAGTTTGGAAGAACTTGAGAAAGTGGAGTAGAAATAAATTTATCGTTTTGAAATATTTTGACACATCTTTGATAAATAAGCTTTAATTTTTTTTTAAATATGAAAATTGTTTGGGGGAAAAAAAAGTCCGAGAATTATTGTAAAAGGAATCGCTACAAGTTTTAAATATATAGGTGTTATCAGAAGGGGGTCAAAAAGGCTTGTGTGTTGTTTATGACGTGTGTTACGCAAACAAAGTTAGAGTGAATGATTGCTGCTGAAGGCACTTTCCAAAAGTGGCCGCATCACAGGTGGCAATATATGAGAGATTCTGCCTTGATAAACCAATTTGGCACTTCTACCCAATGGATTATCTCAGACCTATTGATCGAATCATCTGGATTATTTCTTCTCAAAGTAACCCTTGGTATTCATGTAGATGACACATATACACCTCGTACAAGGGAGGGACCTCAACAGTTTTGATGTATCGCTTCCCCTCCGTGTCAATATTTTGTCATCCACCGATGATGCATGCGATGTCCAAGAGGTAAAAACATCGTCCTTTCACAACCCATCTAACGTTGACAGATCACCCTTCCACTTCACTTCTTCCCAATAACTTGTGATCCCCCTCTCGGGGTCCCCGGTACTACATTCTAGAGACGGCAGGGCTGCCACGCCTGACCCCGTACCGGGCTCTACTGGGTCATACCTTTTTCATCCCTACTCCATTATTTTAATTAAATTCAGAAAGACCGGATGGTAGACCTGGTACATAAAAAAATCGGCTGGAAAATCTATTAATAAAGTATTTTGTATTTACTGATATTTATTAAGATATGTTAAATATTTACTCCGAGTTTAATTTGTTTAATATTTTCTGAACAGTTAAAAAAATATATATGCTTTTTTTTTTTTTGCTCCGTGTCTTACTAACTCTTCGGGTTATATGCCTATATATTAGTTACACTAATGGTTTAGAGATTAGGAAGGTTTGATTGAAAGGAACTGCACTCGCATTTGCGTGGAGGAAGAGTGTAAAACCATTTAGGGAAAACCAACCTCAGTGCACCCGACCGGGATCAAAACCAGATATCCCTGTCTTCAGCAGTTTAGTCCAACATGAGAGTTGAACGTTAAAAAACGCTGCCACCGACGCGTGTTATTTAATTTAACACTGAAATATGGAGAATTTCCTTAAGATACGAGCTATAAATAAAAACACATAGAGTGTATTAAAAAAACAAATTATTAACAATTATATCTCAGTATGAAAGACGATGCTGTTGAATTGAGTTATTAAATTTTCTAACTTAAGACTTATTATTTTTCTTGACAACATTGCATAATATTTTAAAATAATGAATGCAATATTTATTATGGATGCGTTGCTTCATAAAATATCTTATAACAAATAACTGTCTAGACTATAGTGTAACGGTACAAGATGATTAATTGGCAACGTAAATGAAGTCTGTTAGGATCATTTTAATAGTTAATGGTTCTCTTGGCAACAACATCAATCAATATTACCACCAACTAAAAATACGGATCTTAATATCCCAAATAAAACTTGAGCTAAGATACAATGCAATTTTCATAGGAATGGCATTATCCGGCATCTAGAAATTCTTACTACCCGGTCGGAATATACGCTTGTGTATTAATTACGCTGATGGTTTTAGAGATCAGGAAATTTATATTTAGAGGAAGTGTATCGGCATTTGCGTGGAGGGAGATTATAAAACCATAAATAAAATAGTTATACAGTAGAAACCTAGTTTAAATTTGTTCACGGGGTGATTGACATCTCCTGAATTTCTTTCAAGGGCTTACTAGAATTTAGTGACAAATTTTTTCTCTTCATTTAAAAAGTTTGTCATTTAATACCACTCTGATCATGACAGATATTTAAAAACTTTTGGTATCACCATGTGAAGAAAATTAAACTCTTCGTTTCTAATGGAGCAATATTTTAATTATTTTGGCTAAAAAACTGTTTTTCTATAAGAACCACAAGAACATTAACATTTTCTCACGTTCCCTTCACTCCCATCTTAAGAACCGGAAGCAATTTCACATATTACAAATAAACGAGGAGTATGGAGATAAAATGTCCCTAGATTAGTTTGTTTGACCAAGGGTGGTATTTTATCTTTTGTCACCATATCTTATTACCTATTTAGGTTACACGTTTATGTACTAATTAAGCTAAATAATTAGTGATGAGTAAGGTTGAATTAGAGTAAATATACCCGAATATGCATGAAGGGAGATTTAAAAACCATTTGGGGAAAACTACCCTCAGTACCCCGACCAGGATTCGAACCCCATCTCCCCGACATCGGCAGTAAATTCAATTGAGAAAGTGATGCCTTGGGGCTTAGACCATAATACCACTGAATCCGGCGTTACTATAGAGAAAAACTAAATGCATCGTTGCATTTTTTACTAGTCAAGTTATTATTTTTATCTTTAATAAGTTTTTTAAACTTATTTTTTTTATAAATCATCTACAACTTTGGCTATTAGGTCACGAAAGTGGCCAATAGGAATCTTCCTGCCAGGATGTAGATTAAAAAAGTCCGTGGTAGCACACATCTATCTAGAATAGGAAACAAGAAAAAGGTAAAGTTAAAAAGCAAATCAATGTTTTCAAGGCACAAATATTAAAGTGACTGTGTAAAATCGTCATAAGAAGAGGGTAATGGTTATCAGAATAAAAACAAGATCACTCTCAGGGTGAACTTCTCATTTTATACCCGCTCTCTATTTCGTACATTGGCGTCTAAGAGTGATAGTGCTTAAACTGCTTAGGTGCGTCAAATTAAGAGCAACCCGCTTCGCAAAATAGCTTCGAAATCTCCAAGCAGGCACTGTCGTCAAGTTAGTTCAAATTGAGAATAGTTTGAAAGGGAAGTAACACGCGTCACACACAAACACAAAATTAGAACAGATATCACATATTTCTAATACTATTCAGAATAGTTCTCAACATTTCCAAGGTCCATTGAAGTATGTATTATATAAACGTAATTTTTCGATTAATTTTTGAATTAGTAATAAATATATTAAAGTGGAAATTAATCATAGAATACAGTTGGGAAATAAATCCTATTACTCGGTCTGTAGGCTATTAACATGTCACTTGTTGAGAAAAATAGTTTCTCACCTTACATAATGCGAAGAAGTTTAGGATATTCGAAAACTAAGTGCTTGGAAAAATATCGAACGAAAAAGAGATGAATATAGCGGAGAGTGGAGCAAGCTACAGGTTGATGAGTTACATAACCTTTACGAATCACAAGACAGTGTTAGTATAATCAAATCTCGCAGATTACTGTGGGAAGGACATGAAGCGTGAATGGAAGAAATTAGAACCATGTTCAGGGTATTGATTGGTAAATCTAATGGGAAGAGGGGGAGAACTAGATATTAGAATGGACCTGAAAGAGATAGGGTGTAATGAGGAGGAATGGATAGAACTAGCTCAAGATAGGGATAGGTGGCGCAAATTTGTAAGTACTGCAATGAATTTTCGATTTTCTAATGTCATAGAGAACAGAAGTAAGTAAATATGAAATTATCCTCACTCCGATAATTCTAAGAAATTAGTTAATAATTTTCCTCTCAAAATATATGCTCAACTAGTTATATCCATTTTTAGTCGAAATTATTTGTTATTGTTTGGATTACCTCAAAATTGGTCTTAATTCCCATATATACACTAATGGTATGACTATAATTTATTAGTGTAACAGAATAAGATTAAATCGTTGAATTAATCAATTAGCTCGTGCTTAAAATGTTTTAATGGAACTATAACATAACGATGGTGTTGAACTGCAACCTCGTATGTCAAAAAAATTGCAAACTGAGAATTCACTTGATCCCTATCAAAAAAGTGATCCCGAATCTTTTGAAAAAACCTTGTATGTCAAGGCAGGGATGCAAACCTTGAAAAATGAGTTTAAAAACTCCCTCGTAAGTCAGGCGGTTTCATTTCTCTGCTTCAACCTCTTAAGTCAAACTATTTGACTTACGTGTGTTTATTGTCATCCATGGCCTCCTAGATTTGTATGCAGATAGCTCGTATGTCAGTTGTTTCACGCTATTTCTCTATTGTTTGTTCTGTGATGTGTCTTGTTATTTATATTTTCGCAAGCTCTATTAGTTCTGCTGTTGGAAATTTTGAAATATAATTATTTTAAGATTCGAACTGGATAATAAAGGTAAGTACGCTTTAAAGTACATTATAATAATTTAACCTAAGAGTTTTATACATTCTTATTCATTTGCTTAAAATGTTAGTGTATGATACTTAAATATAACCTATCTAATATAAACCTGTATGAAATGTGATGATAAGTTATTTTTGCAAAAAACCTTTTATGATTGATTTTGCCAAAAAAAACACACACATTTTTAAATGAGAAAGTGTTATTTAACAATTACAATAACTAAACAAATAAAAATAAACAGCTAATCAAATGTAGGCCCTAAATATAAACATGAAATAGTTCTTGTATTAAGTACGTCTAACTTGTTCAGTTGGTTATTTATTAGAAAAAGAACCAGTTAGAAGTGATACTCTATGGCACTAGGAACTCAATAGTTCATTGCTACAAAGTATGTCACCTATCCCTATCCTGAGCTAGTTATATATTATAGTCCAACTCCTTACACCTTATCTCTCTGAGGTCCATCCTAATGTTATCACCATAGAGAACATCTGGTAAAACTGTTTTGTATATCCTGTGTTTTACATTTCTAGTTTTTATATTAAAACCTTATTGAATGTTTATTTTATAGTTATTTACTTATTTATTGTAATTATTAAACAAGACAATTTTAACAATTTTATTTACTAACTTAATAGAAGGGAATAATGTTTATTTTTTAAAAATATTATTGCCATAACATTTATAGTCATTCTTGCCTGCCTTGAAAAAAGAAATATAATATCCAAAACATCGGCTGAAATTTGAATTGTATTTAAGAAAACTTGTTAAGACTGATCCCCCCCCGCCCCCACCCCCTTTAACAACCCTAAAAATAAATACAAAATAAATATAATTATAACTATGGGTCTTCTTAGGAGGATGAGGCTAACTATTACAGAAACCTAAATTTTCAGATGGAGTCTTTCAAGTCTAGAGCCCAAAATAATCATGTCCTTGGCATTGGCAACGAATGTTGATGATGAAGAGCCTGGAGAGGATGGAGGACCTTCAGATGAAGATGTAATGCGGCAAATGGGCTTTGGGCATTTACTTTCAAATCAAGTAAGCAATCAAGGAAAAGAGGTAGAGAAGATCTCAAACACAACTATATTAGTCCAAGACTCGAGTTCTGTAAGCACTTTGGTGAACAACCCGAGCTTAGACCTTCCTGGGATTGAGCTTCCTAGGTCTGCCAGTGTTGATGTAACCACGCCTGAACATTCTTCTTCTCGGACTGAGTTTGACTCAAGTAATACTACACAAAACGAAATCAATGATCCTTCATTCGTTTTTGATTCTAATGAAATCAATAGTTCTGATAGTGAGGCAATTGATGATCCAGATTCTGTTAGGCCTAGATTTGACCTAGAAGAGGAGATTGTATCAATTGATATTGTAAACGAGTCTACAGTAGGGCTGCCTGAGAGACCGGCAGTCACAAAACGAAAGAAAATGGAAGAGTGGAAGCGGAATAAGGTTAAAAAATTTCGTTTGGAAGGGAAAAGTTACACCAGTCTTGAGAGGAAGATAGGTAAAGAAGGAAAAATAGTTAAGAATAAGAAAGACAGAAAAGAAAGAAATATTCGTCCAGTATGCAACTCTGTAGCCTGTCTTAAGTCAAGCAAAAGACATTGCATGCAAATACCTGAAACAGCCCGTAACTCTATGTTCAAGAGGTTTTGGTCAATGACATGGGGTGAGAGGAAAACCTATGTTGCGTCTCTGGTAACTTCCACAAATAAAAAGCAGATAAGAAGAAAGGAATCTGGTGATCGTCGTTCAATATCTCTTCACTATCACCTGATTATTGAAGAATCAAAAAAAGAGGTTTGTAAGAAAACATTCCTCAATACCTTTGATATTGGAGAATGGGCTGTAAGGAATTGGGTTATGAATTCTGAGCATGGAATGAGTATTAGGAATAACGCTGGTCTTAACAAGGAAACTAATGATAAAAGAAACTCTGTCCAGGGGAAAAGTGATGGACCTTCTACACAAGGAGATGACAACGAAAACAACGGTAATGTGAATCCACCAAGAGCAACTAAAACAAACGGAAAGCCTAGAGCTAAACTTTTTGCAGTCGATTTTCTCAGTCGACTTCCAAAAATGGAGTCTCACTACTGCAGGAAGGACACTTCTAAACTGTATCTTGAGCCCATAATCAAGTCAGGGCAAGAATTGTTTAATTTATACCTAGAAGACTGCAAAACTCATAACAAAATTCCGCTTTGTCGGTTCACATTCATGGAATTAGTCACCTCCATGAATATTTCTTTATTTCAAACTAAAAAGGACCAATGTGATGTGTGCTCTGAACATAGGGTAGGAAACATTTCAGAAGAAGAGTACAAGGATCATGAAAGAGCAAAAAAAGAAGCCAGGGATGAAAAAGAAGCAGACAAAGTACGAGCAGACAAGGGCGAGTGTAATGTATACACAGTTGATCTTCAGCAAGTTAAACTCGCACCGTCTTTAAAAGCGTCTGCTTTGTATTATAAAACAAAATTGTGTTGCCACAATCATACTTATTTCAACCTTAGTACAAAACAAGTTTGTTGTTACTGGTGGAATGAATCAGAGGGAGAGATAAAGGCTACCAATTTTACCTCTTGTGTTTTAGATTTTCTTGAAAAAGAAATAGCAGCCTGGCCACAAGAGAAACCAAAGCACATTATACTTTGGTCTGATGGATGTGTTTACCAAAACAAGAACAAAACTCTTGCAAATGCATTGCTAAATCTAGCTATGAGGACCACCTTCTTGATAGAGCAGAAATACCTTGAAAAAGGACACACGCAGATGGAGGCTGACTCCGTGCACGCTGCCATTGAGCGCAGGCTGAGGAACAGAGAAATACATCACCCTCATGATTATCTGACAGTGACACGAGAGGCAAGGAATAAGCCTTTTCCATACATGGAAAAATGTCTCAACCATGAGTTCTTTAGAAACTATGAAATTCCTGAAGGGCAGGCTTATTCCTCCATCAGACCTGGACATTTAAAAAATGACCCAACCGTGAACAATGTTGTTCAATTAACATACAAGGTGGAGGGAATATTTTTCAAACTTCAGTTTTCCTCAAACTTGCAAAAGCTGCCTCAAAGGAAGAAGCTAACATTACTAAATATTGTGTATCCAGGGTTGTATAGTAGCCAGCTCAAATTATCTCACATTAAGTGGCAACACCTGCAAGAACTAAAGCGGGTTCTTCCCCAGCACGTCCATCAGTTCTATGATGACCTCCCCCACCATGGCAAGATTGACGAGTCAAAGTCAGGCAGAAAGAAAAGAATGTAGCTCTCTAAATCTCAGTTTTGTATAAATGGATAGTTTTTAGTTCAACATGAAAATAATTTCTTTCAATTTTTTTTTTTGTACTTTATAAAACTGAAATAATATTTATGTTGTATTTATGCCATAAATTAATTAAAGAGAGAAGCTCTCTCTCTGATTGGATTCCTTTCTCATTTAAATATTTTTCTTTACTTTGTAACAAAATATAATTTGAGTTGGATTTGTATGATTATGCTTAGTTGAATAAATCCCCTATGTCATCTTGTCTTTTCAAAACTTTGATGTGTATTTTTTGCAGCAAACTCTTATGTCAAATGCAACAAACTTGTAAGTCAACATTCTAGCATTTTATTCATACAGCAACATTGTATGTCAGTTTTTATTTCATGCAGGGTTTGAAAATTATTTTTGTTATCATTTTCAAATAGTTTTTGAATAATGAAAATTAATTTAGTAATAATAAATTTACCTGTATTGATTTTCAAGATACTAACATGTTTTTTGGCTCTCCTGTAAAATTTACTTTTTTGACATACGAGGTTGCAGTTCAACACCATCGATAATTTACAACCCAATGACTTGCTGTACAGAGCAAAACCTACGAGAATTAATACGGGGTTTATCGAGTATTAAATTGTAGTAAAGCCTTTCGCACCTTTAGAGTGCATTATTTTATCACACAATCATTAAATATTTGTACGTTTTAGTGAAAATACTATCAAAATTAACATATTAACTAAAGTGACTAATCTTAAGTCAAAAATCAATTCAAAATAAGATGTAAAAATACCATCACATTGTCAGTGTTTAGTAACATTTAGGTAATATTAATGTTACATAACAGACACGTGCTTCTTCTTTGTGTTGTAAGCCTAAGTCAGCCAGTCAAATGCAAAACATTCCGTAATAATATAACAAAGCTATTATTATCAGCCCAATTTGTATTTAGTTACACATCAATGTCTTAAACTTAAAAAAAAAAGCAATAAAGACACACTTTCGAACGGTTGTGTCCTGATTGTGAACAGGAATAAATTTGTCCAAATTGCAAACACACCCAAAGATGTTACGGCCACCTAAATACCCAATGTCCAGATTGAGGAAAAGTTAAAGAATTAATCGTGGGACGTGAGGGTGGTGACATTGGGGGAAGGGGTTACTGGCAGCACCCACCTGCCACTGGGGCTTTTCTTCCGACCGAGCTTAGCCTAGCCTAACCTAACCTAACCTAACCTAGCTTGACATAACCTGATATAACCTAACATAACATAGCATAACATAACCTAGCCTAGCCAATCCTAACCTAACCTAGAAATACTCGTGTATGTTATTTAGTTAAATCAATACTGACGAGGCTAAAATAACGTGTGACTGCTAGGACCACGTATTATCAAATTAGGGGCGGGATGGCATATCAAAATGGCGTGTCCACAATCTGGACTCCTCCCCATATATCAAAAATCTCAGGTTTGCAATCAGGAGGCCACCCTTTTGAACCTTAAGAAGGATTGAAACTACAGGATATTTCGCTCGCTCGTTGGCTCCAGAGTTTCCCTGATAACCTTGAAACTAATAGACGTAATTGATGTATGAGAAACACTCGGTGGCCAAGAGCGAGTGAAACATCCTGTAGCTCATTGGGAGCTGGGTGGCATTGCGTGAGTACGGGAGTACGCTCTTGCACTAGTCACTAGTTCGATGTAGAGTTAGACCACCAAGTTAAGCATACAGGACTGTTGGGCAGAATGATTGACTCTTTTTAGACCTGACCAATTATTATAACTGACTATATCACATTTTTTTACTATAGTTAACAATAAAATTCACCAAAACTCGAGTACAACCATATTTCAACCATCCCTCTCTGCAATTAAGCCATCCTGACAACTTTCCCACGGGGGATTAGGAGGACGAGTAACGACAACATATCATTTTAACAAAACACAGATTTAAATATTCACAAAATATAAAAATGAGTGCTATGTTTAAGCTCGAAGTTAAATGGAATAAATAATAAATGGTACGGTGCACCGCACAGATGTTTCCACTTTTCTCTTAAAATAGACATTTACTAAAAACTCATACTACTATAAAGCCACATGGCTGATTCACTCACTCACTGACATTAATGTTTACCCACTTTCAGATGAGCTAGAAACTTGAAATTTAGCAAACTTATAGCTTCTAGCTTGTAACCAACGGAAAAATTCCAAAAAGTTAAAGATTTTAATGTTTAACCCCCTAAAAAAAATCAAAATTACGGAGCAACTTTAAAGTCGGTGCGGACCTTTCTTTGGAGGTCTCTTGTGGTTAAACGGTAAGACCTAATAAAAAACGGATTGCACCAGCTGCTACGGATTTGGCGAGATCCCCAAGTTTGGTCCTATTACTTTTTGTCGTATCTCCGTCGGTTATTTAGATAGAGCTAGATTTTTGGATTTTAGGTAAATTTTGCACATTATCCACACATTTTTTAATTTCAAAACAACGCTGGAATTACATTAGTTTACATCCACTTGCAAATAAAGCTCACTGGGGGTTTGAGGCAAAGTGAGTATGATCTATAAAACGAAATAATAAGGTTATAGTATATACATTATTGCAGAAACACTACACCAAAGATCATAAATGAAATAATACATGCAGTTACTTACGCTATGGCATTAGGAACTAGGATTACTGTTACAGAATATTTTGAGGAAGGAGAAACATCTTTGTCCACCAAAGAACATAAGAATCAAATTCATTTTCAAGGACCTGAATTCGAAAGTACATATATTTGCTTATAGCTAAAAAATTATTGGTTTTTATAAAAATATATTGCAAATAAAGGGTTTTTATCTTTAATAGTAGTACAATTTTACAATGTTAAGTTATTTCTTATCTCAAACAGTTGCGGGGAAATGATGAAAATTGTAAAGTTTTCCACATGTCAAGTACCCTCAAAGTCATTTTCATGAGAAATTGAGAATTGCCATATTGTTCATAGTGAAAAACGGCGTCTAGATATAAAATTTAATCACAATATTTAGAGCGAATTTCACTAAAATCTATTTTCCACTTTTTTGCCTTCAGTAAAATACCCTTAATTATAAGGTCAGATATCTAATTCGAAAAATCCATCGGGGTGAAACTTATAAAAAACCCAAGTTTTAGCCTAGTTGGTAATTGGTAAATCTTTTCTGTACTAGACTGAGATATAGATAAATGGCATTGCTAAAACAACTTTTTCGGTTTCAAGTGGTCATAAAAGACATTTTTATCAAAATCTCGCATTCGATCTTTTTGGCGATCACAATACTTTCTCTCCGGGGTGTTGAGAAAAAGAAAAAAATCTTTAAGGTATTTGAAATAATAGTATGCATTTATGGAAGGAAGGTCAATAAGACATATGTAGTATATTTTTAAATAAATGGTACTACACAATCGTACAAAGTTTCTAATATAGGTAGTATTATAGCTTGGAAGAAAATTTTCAAAAATAGGTATTCAGTAAACTATACTTTTCCTCAGAAAAACAAACATAAATTCTTGTTAACCACAATAAACACTCTTTATATACATATTTTAACAAATTTTTAGAGCATTCAAAAATAAATATTACATTTCAAAAATGCAACTATTTGTAGACAATTCTCATATTATTTTAAAGAATGAAAATATATTCCTATTTATCATGAAAACCATACTCAGATACCCATTTTAACTAAATCTTAAATGCAATTTTCAAAAAATTTCAAATGTTCATAAGTTAACTTCCCTTAAATTAATTTACTTTATAAAAATCAACATATAGTAGTATTTTTAGTTATATTCATTTTGCTTGTAGTAAGGAGAAATATGAGATTTATAATATAAGGAACGTACTTTGGTAGAACAGCAATTAAATTAATTGGTACACTTCTTTTGTCAATTAAACAATATAATTATGAATATAACAAGGAATTAATTTATTCAAAGAGAAATTGTTAAATCAAGAAATTAGATTAATTAAAACAGACATAATAACATTCCTAAGAAATAACCTCAGAGATTGTTAAAGAACAAAAATTGATCCACATAAATAGGTAAAACTGTATATCTGTGCGGGATATTACTAAGCAATAGCTGAATATTGTAAAGAATTAACTGATAAGCTATAAAAAGTGTAAATTGTTAAATGACTAGCCTGGAGCCGTTAATACAACTAAATATTCAACAACAACACATCACTTGAATGATCAATTATATCAATAACAACACCAAAAAAATTGACAAGGTATATTTAAACAATTACAGTAAAAATCACACTAAAAAAGGTGATTGATATAAAGTTAATTAATTGACTAGATACTTAATTTGTGAAACCTCCAGATATAAAAACTGCTGACAATATAAATACAACATAAAACATATTAAAATTAAAATTGAGATATAACCAACAACATAGTTTCACAAAATTATAATAAGTGTTTGGATTAATAGTACTCGAATATCAAGTTCTTAATATTAGATTGAACTAAATCGTTACAGCAATTCTTTAAATTTCTAATCATTTTCATATTTATTTGGTAAGGAGTAATAATAATTGATAGTATTATATCGTCTTGTTAATTATTTTTATTCCTCACATCACTGAAAATTATTCCATATAAAACCGTTAAGTTTCACAAATTTTCCAATAGTATGAATTAAAATCAATCATCTTTAATACAAATAAGACTTGAAGATGGTGAAAAATCACCGAAACGTGTCGTTGTCATAGAAGAAAAACTAAAACGTAATAAAATAAGGAGAAGGGAATAAAAATAATAAACAATACGATATAACCTTACTATAAATTCTTAAAATGTTATAATTAAAAAAAAAGTTATTCATAGTCTACCCTTAGACAAATTTCCCCCCGAAATATTATACAGTTTTTTTCTTTAAAAAAGTTGGAATTAAAAAAAAATCACTCATCAATAAACTACCCTTAATTTTAGGGCTAGGATCAAAATAAAAAAAGTCCCGTGGTAACATCAAAATATAAAATTTGAACAAAATTTATCAACTGTTTCAGATCCGTGGTCTAGGACAAAGATACATAAGGACATACAGAATTGTAACATCCACATTTTTGGGTTCGAACGCACACAAAACATAAAGATTCATCATAATCTAGAGGTAGAAAATATTCTCGATTGCTCTTAATATTAGAAAGTAAAAAAAAGTTCTAAGCCGTTCATACATTTAAAAATATTACTCTGTAGCACATAGTTCCATTGCAACAAAATTGCCATTTTTATCATTTGGGTCGACTTTTAAAAATAGTCTATCTCAGAGTCAGTCCAACGTTAAATAATTGCTTTGTTAGCTGCTACATTGCATCATCCCACAAAACCATTTGAAATCTCTAAAAACTTCCCTCTATAATTTACAAAAATAAACCCTAATTGAAGCTCAAATAGATCACCTCAAAAGTAAAACGCTCAGCAATATATAAGCATTTCCTGCTTTGCGGGGGTAACCTTTACCCATCAATTCCAAAGAATTTTTTTTCTGTTCCGAACATTTTGTTAGTAGAGGGATGAGTGGGAGTGAGGTTAATTAATAAGTGGTGCAAAACAACGCCATTGAGAGGCGTCGTTTGAAGACCACATCGCAACCATTCATGGAACAGCAAGATAGGGAATTGATACTGACAAGTTATATACTGTAGTGTTTCCGGAATGAGTAGTCGGAGCTGTGTGTTTCTTAGTGGTGTTATCTGGTAGAGCACTGAGAGGGGTAGCAGACGTTTGGAAAGTCCGCATTATTTAATAAGTTGTTTGGTATCTTTTTAAATAGTTCTCAACCAAATGTAGGTGAAAATTATCAGCATGTTCATGACCAATTAAGAAGTTTAAATTTTGAGTTTAAAATTTAAAAAAATCAACGACGCTTTACCTCAAAATTTGTACAGCTGAGATTAAAGGAAAAAAGTTATTAACCTATATCTATATTTCCTCTTTCAAATAAAATAATGTTTTGATAGGGTCACAAAAGAAAATTTTAAGATAATCTAGGATTGTTTTGTAAAATTTTATGTTGTCAGCCATTTTTTTATAAAACATTTTAACTGGTCAGAACTTTAATCTACATTTTGGTGAAAAGAATATTAAAAATATCAAACCACTTCATGAATAATCCGAGATTTATAAACGTCCCCAACGTTTCACAGTGCTTTCCCATGCAACAACCTCAATCAGTGCTTTCCCATGCAACAACCTCAATCAGTGATTTCCTATGCAACAACCTCAATCAGTGCTTCCCCATGCAACAACCTCAATCAGTGCTTTCCCATGCAACAACCTCAAGCAGTGCTTTCCCATGCAACAACCTCAAGCAGTGCTTTCCCATGTAACAACCTCAATCAGTGCTTTCCCGTGCAACAACCACAAGCAGTGCTTTCCCATGCAACAACCTCAATCAGTGCTTTCCCATGCAACAACCTCAATCAGTGCTTTCCCATGCAACAACCTCAAGCAGTGTTTTCCCATGCAACAACCTCAAGAAGTGCTTTCCCATGTAACAACCTCAATCAGTGCTTTCCCATGCAACAACCTCAAGCAGTGCTTTCCCATGTAACAACCTCAAGAACCTAATAAGTCAAAATTTTTGACAATATATGCCATGTTTTTTTATGAAGCTCAAAACCTATTATTAATATTAATTCACATAAACGCCTACCAAACCTCCTGTGTCGAAATTACTTTCATCTTATTATTTGAATAGCAACTATTGCTTATGATGGAAATTATGTGCTTATGTCTGTAAGTATAGTAATCACAACTTTCGTGTTCTTGTGAATATCTAAAGAGCAGAATTTAGCTTTAATGCAACTTACTCAACTCACTAGAGTTTATAAAACTATATCATTAGTTTTTGGATATTCAAGACTTCCTAAGCGATGGAAAAAAAAAGTAAAATGCTCTGGAATATTTTGTCTGTGTTTGCCACTCTTTTATATTTAACTTGCAAAGTACTACCAGATTCTAAGCAATCTTGGTACATAATATAGACCCCTAGTGGGGAAAGCTTTTCTTTATAAGCATTATTATTCATGTCACGACTCCATTTCAACCCTTTCTAAGCTTATAAATAAGTAGTTTGGCGAGTGCAAACTATAGAGCCGAATAGCTATGCTAATGTAATTCTTTTTTGTTGTGTATTTTAAAAACATATTTTTAGCTCCTAACTTGGAGATAATCATCATTTCGTAATATTTTGGTTATCTCCTGCTTCGAAACAATGATACATAAAATAAATTTGGAAAAAATTGTGAAAGCAGGAAGAAGTATTTGCATACGAAGTTTGTTTTACATATACATTTATATGAACATTTTGAAAATTTCTGTTAACATTTTACATTATTTGTATCTGTTTGAAGTTATTTTCTCCATACAATGCTTTATTTAATTTGAGCTAAAGTGCATTAAACTACAATTAATGTAAAACCCCATAATCTAAAACTGAAACTTTATTTAAATTAAGTTATGCATAGTTTTGAAATTAGGAGCCAAAATAATAAGATATGTCAAGCAACATTTATGTGCTATGTGGGTAAAATTTTGCTTACAAGTAACCAGTTTGATTAATATCAGTTTATATAGGTTTTCTACATTTGTAAACAAATTTACAAATTGTTTTATTATATCATTGGTTGGATCTTTAACACAACGTCAAGTCGTCTAGTTTTGTTGGCCTTTTACGGGAAAATTAGGTTTCGAATCCTGGTAGGGTGTACTGAGGGTGGTTTTTACAAAATGGTTTTCCACTCTACCTCAACGCAAATGCCGATACACTTAATCTAAAATTAAACCTTTCTCATCCTTGCTCATTAGTACAAATGCATATAACCTGAACAGGTAGTAAGACGTGGTGTTGAAAAAAATTTTTATTGTCAAACTAAGAATACAGAAAACTTTACTTCTCTTCAATAAGTTTTCAAGCGTAATCTTTTATCTAATTTCCTGGTTAATCGGCGTCTCTTTATAGCTCATCTCACGGCCAATTAACCGTGATACTACAGAAGATATAAGATAATGCTTGAACCATAAACCGCATCCAATTTCGGGTTTCTTCTCATTTAACTTGACAACAACCCGCTTAAGTGGCCGCATGGCCTAAGGCGCTACACTCGCGGTAGACTAGACTGCCGATGACGGGGAGATTTAAGTTCGTATCTCGATCAAGTGTACTCAGGGTGGTTTTTCAAAAATTGTTTTCTAATCTCCATCCACGCAAATGCGGGCAGAGGGTGGTTTTATTAAATGGTTTTCCACCTAAGTGCGGGAAGATGGTGGTTTTATTAAATGGTTTTCCACGCAAATGCGGACAAACCTTATATATATATATATATATAACCTTCCTAACCCCTAAACTATTAGCGTAGTTAGTACATAAGTGTACAAACCAAACTGGTAGTAAGACACGGTGTATAAAAAACTGAAATATATTTTACATTTTAAAATATTTATTTTATAATTTCTTTACATTTTTATTTTAAAATATGATTAAGTGGTTTCCTGGGTCTTAATTCCACCGTTTCCTAATAAAGACTTAAAGTTACCGGCCCACGATGTGACGTCTGGCTCAAGTTACGCCTTATTCGTAGTTGAAAACTGTTCATAATAGAACTGCGCATATATATATGTATATATTTTAAATCCTTTAGAGAGTAGAATAAATTAGATATTACGCTCAAATTATATCAGTAAGGGTTTCAAAATATAACGAATTAATTTCCTTTCTGACGTATATAATAGTTTAAGAACCAAACACTGATTGAGAAAGACGTTAATTAAAATATTGGATACAAATTTGGGTTCAATATTTCGTATTCTTATTTTTGTTTTTAACTTTCTCTCGACCCTTCGGAGAGAAAGATTTTTTTTGACAATCACAATACTAACTCGAAACTTTGATAAAATGCCGACGTCCATGACCCTCTAAAAATGACTAAGGGAAAACGAAAATTGCCATTTTGTTGGTAATGTTAAACAATGCCTGGATAAGAAATTTAATCAAGCTCGTTGGAGCGGATTTTGATAATAACTTTTTTTTTCTCTTTTAGACATTCAGTAAACTACCCTTGATTTTAGGGCTGTGTATATAATTGCAAAAATTACTCGGGTAGTCCTATGAAAACCCGCCTCAGGATACGATGTTTGTGGGTTCTAACCCAACCGAGGTCGATGGATTTTTACTGGGTGATAAAAAATACATAGCACATTTTCCTTCAGAAGGGAAGTAAAGTCCTTGGTCCGAGGTCGATTATGTCATGTAAAAGAAGCCTGGAAGATATGTGAAAATACCTTTGCGGCGAAATTCGGAGACTCTTTCGCACTTTCTCGTAGAAATTCTGTGTATTCTACCAGATGGTGCAGGCAATACTAACCAGCTGAGAGGCTGAGTGTATGTCAAGCTCCGGTTGGATAGAAATCATATCAAACCAACCTTCGGCTTGTTGATTTAAAAATAATTTTTTTTTCTAGGAAAACTTATGAAGGGATAGTTTAATTATACATATTCTATTTTTATTTTGTTTCAAACTTTAAGTCACTATAATTTGATAAATTATGGAGACTGCGTTCACGCAGAGAAGGAGAGCAGTCTTACCTTGAAGGACTACACTACGGCCCTATCTTATAAGCTAGGTCATAGTGGAACCATACAAGGTAAGCTTGATACCTTTCAGGATAGATCAACGATTTGTTAAATCCATGGATATTAATGACTTAATCTAAGGGGTTAGGGATAATAGAGTTC
The DNA here is from genome assembly GCA_902155825.1 of Timema genevievae. Classification (NCBI taxonomy): domain Eukaryota; kingdom Metazoa; phylum Arthropoda; class Insecta; order Phasmatodea; family Timematidae; genus Timema; species Timema genevievae. The sequence continues at coordinate 45,180 of CABFWO010001285.1, forward strand.
AGTAATACTCATATGGAAAACCACCTCAGCCACCCAACCGGGATTCGAACTTTGACCTTTTTATAACAAGTAACTCAGCCTAGTGCGATACCGACGCTTTTTATCGAGTGATCAACCACCATTAACGGTTTTTCTTGAGATAATATATCACAATCATGTCTAAAAATTAAAAGCCCACATTTTAATTCAAGACTTTGTGTGCATTTCACTAGATGCGTACTATGCAACCGTTTTCAAAATTTAGTGTATATACTAGACCTTAAAAAAAGGTTTAAGAACTCACCAAAGTTTTGTCTACATCAGGCTGACCATTTTTTACTCAAGCCAGTCCAAGCCAGTTTAATTTATAATCATAAATAAATAATCACAGTATGTGTTTACATTTTTGACAAGATGGTCAACTTCAAATAATTAATTAATTAATTTAACACCGCGTCTTACTACCCGTTCGGGTTATACGCTTAAGTACTAATTACGCAAATGGATTAGGAATTGGGAGGGTTGAAGGAAGTGAACCCACATTTGCGTGGAGGGAGAGTGGAAAACCATTTAGGAAAAACCAACCCCAGTTCACCCGACCGAGATTCGAACCCCGATCTCCCCGTCCTCGGCGGTCGAGCTCAACACGACTAGCGCGTTAGCCAACTACGCCACCGAGGCGGGTCAACTTCAAATACAATTAATATAAATTAAAAATAATTATGAACTCAAAAATGTATAGATATATAAATTTAACATAAATTTTAAAATATTTTTATCAAATGAATGATTTAAAAAAAATTCATCGTTCAATTCAATTTCCTTTTTAAAATCTTAACATGAACGAACACATTTTTTCATAACCTTTGCCTACTTAGTCGATTCCTTGCAGAGATGAAAAAATACGGCATCTTGAAAACATGATTTTTTTTTAATCCCATACGTTTACTGATACGGGACCATGTACATAAAAACCGGGATAAATGGTCAGCCTTCTCTACACAGAGCTTCACGAAACTCCCCCAAGAATTCAAAAAATAGTATTTCTGTCCGACTTTAGGCAGCGAATCATCCCCTTGTCAGTGAACCATGGCCCCAAACCCTTACACCCCTCCCCCCCACCTACTGCGAGTCCAATATGGCGTCCCACTAGATCACAGTTAGCATCGCGGCGCAATAACTGCCGCAGACAAAAACAACATTAGCAGCGAAGGAGCGACCTCACCCCCCCCCCCC
>CABFWO010001285.1:52446-63678 GCA_902155825.1 Timema genevievae
CACACACGCACACGCACGCACGCACACACGCACGCACGCACACACGCGCACACGCACACACGCACACACACACACACACACATATATAGAAACAAGAAAAAAATGTGCCTTGCATTCTTCATGAAGGAGCATACGTTATGCTCAATGATCCCTGACTATCTGCCATTTGGTATTTTATTTGCCTGTCTCTCTGTCTGTCCGTCTGTCCATTCCACGATTACTGCCAAATGCGCACAGAAATTTTAACTAAATTTGACAGGGTTATTCTTTGAGCCTAGGACTAATGACGTATGCGCATTGTGTTTTATAATTTTCATTATGATCTATATTATAAGACTGACTTTTTTTTATCACAAGAACAATGGGTATTCTTTATTAATAAAATATACTATTGAATAAAGTATCCATTAGTTTTTTGTCAAACTTGGATCACCAAGAAAAAAATATAATCTTCAAATCCAATGATATGTATTTATTTGAGGTATTTAACGTGCACTTTCTGAACCGACTGGTTATATCAGCACGCGATAATTTCTTTGAGTGAGAGCGAAAGGGCCTACCAATTTCGCCTGTAAAGATATTCCCCCATACCCTCCAGGTTTTTTTTACATGCCAAAATCGACATGGGGCCGACGGCTTTACTTTCCATCTGGAGGAAGTTGTGCAACGGATTTATATCGCTCAAGGAAAATACCTCGACCCCGGCTGGGTTTGGACCCGCGAAAGTCGGGTCTTGAGGCGGGCACTTTACCCCAAGTCTACCGAGCTAGACGAAAAAATCCAAAGATAAATATGTACTAACGATTAGAACTGATATGATTCATTATATACTTAACATTTTTTTTAAATAGAGGAAGAGAGGTATATTGAGTAAAGAACTACTATTTTATGTCATTCAAATAAATCAAAATTATAAACCAAAAATCAAGTTCTTTTCTAAAAGTTGTTAAAGCGTCTTAAATGTTGTTAAATAGCATGAAATATCCCAAAGCTATGAGGTAATAAAAATATATACCAGGTGAGGCGGAAACAATTAGATTATCTCTGTGAGGAAAGTAATAAGCAGCGTGCTGAGGTGTGCCTAACGTACGGTGGAGCTCACCTCAGTCACATTCTCCTCAAAAAGTGAACAAATGTAGTATGTAGTTTGCTTTTATTTAGCTAGTGAATACTTACTTTTCAATTAAAGTGTTAATTTTCAAATTAATAAATCATCTAATTATTTCGGCCCCACCCTATGTATTTAGTTTGATGGCAGATAGCTCGCTCTGCCTTGGAACGTTTCTGAACCCAGAGGGAAAGAGAAAGAGAATCTGGAAAGGTTGGGGTGGCCCACGTACGACCATAAATCTGGCAACTGTGGGACATGGGCCTACTCCACTTCAAAATCCCTGCCTGCCCCAAGTATGAGAGAGTTTTGGCAAAAGGGGTGAGGAGGCACGAGGGCAGAGTTCAAAGTCTTCTGCAGCACACGGTTAATAAATATTTAATTGAAGTTACTTGACCATGGCTGTTCAGTTAATATTTCTTCCACTTTCTTCATATTGTGAAGCAGTGTACGAAAGTAGAGTATATTTTTAAAAGGCCTTAGACATGTCTTGTTACAGGACTAGGATTTTAGTACGAAGGAAATTTTTAGAAAATAAACCTAGATTTTTATGTGAAGCCAACTTTCAAAAATAACGATGTTGATTGAAAGTCACTAAAATTTGGCACTGTACAAATACGTTTTATTTTATTTATTGGCAATAAAAAAATGTTAATTTAAAATGTTATTAAAAGCTTATGGATTACTGTATAGTTTTTCTTTACATTATTAACCAAACAGACAAAGAATATAAATACAATAATTGTACAATTACAACAAATACAATTTTTATATTATTTTTATTTCTACCATCATTGTGGCAACAAGAATTCCCAGTTTTCAACTAATAGGCTTGCTATGAAAATCAGGCTTTAAAATATTTTTTAAAAAATCAATTTTTATTTTCTTAGCTCTACGTCTCACAACCTGTTCAGGCTAAACACATATATACTAATGAGTTAGGGATGAGGAAGGCTGTACTTAGAGGAAATGTACCCTAATTTGAGTGAAGGGAGAGTGGAAAGCTATTTTTTTTAAACCACCCTCATTAAACCCTATCTCTTTCAGGTCCATTATAATGTTAGCCTCCAAACTACGTCTAGCGCTCCTTAAGGGTTTTTTCTCATTGGGTTTGCTAGTAAATACCCTGAACGTGGTTTTAGATTCTTCCACCTACGCTGCATGTCCTGCCCACCATAATCTGCGAGATTTTACTATCCTAACAATGTCTTGTGGTGAGTACATGGTATGTAACTCATAATTTTACAACCTCCTCCCCTTTTCTAGTAGCCTCATCCCTTTTCGGACTAAATACCTTCCTAAGCACCTTGTTTTCGAACAACTTGAATTTTTTTTTCGTCATATAAGGTAAGAGAACGCGTTTCACATATTATGTTTTATTTTTAATCTAATTCAAATACTTTTAGAATTAAAAAAAAACATAAAATTAATTTCTTTTATCCAATATTTTGTGAATTTAAAGCAACGGTGGGTTCACGTACAAAGGTATTAGTCTCGTTTGGTTTGGTTAACCGGTGAATATAAGATTGGGATTTAAATCCGGGCTGACTGTGCCGAGGGATTATTTTCTATATTTTTTTTCCATACTCACTTTACGCAAACGCGGGTATAATTCCATTTAAATTCTAGCTTTCTCATTTGTATTTAATTAGTGTATGTATTCGAATGATGGGTAGTATAGGCCCAAAACAACCAAATTAAACTATTGTTTTGTTGGTTCCAATTTGCGGGTACATAGCTTGCTATTATTCTACCATCCCAGATGCTTATAAATCAAAACTGTAGCAATAAATTAAACTAATGAAATTTTGTCCAAACAAAATTGCGTGATATTGATTGTAAACAGATATAGGCATTCCAATAAATGTAGCCAAAACTAAATAAGCGTATTTATTAAAACTAGCTCTATTTTTATTTACAATCCTAGTAAGTTTGTTTACAATATTAAGCTATTAATAATATTTAAGTGCTACTATATATATAAAACTATATTTTCACTCTCTTAGAGAAAACGCTATTTTATTGGTATTATTAAAGAGAAATCCGTATTCTATTTTTTTTAAATGTATTTGATCATTCCTAAACTACCATTATGCATTAATTTGAGCAAAACTTGAAAATAAATAAGTAGTGTGGAAACGATAGCAAGACAATTATTAAAATTAACTCCAAAGTTGTTAATTTCTCAAATACTTGTTTTATTCTTCTTACTGGTATATTACTCATTAGGTTGAGTTGTACATCCTAAACTCATTAGGATGAGTAGTAGATCATATAGTCTTTAGGTTGAGTAATAGCTCATATACTCATTAGGCTGATAGGTAGATCATATAGTCATAAAGTTGAGTATTAGATCATATTTGCATTAGATTGGTTAATGTACCCTAAATTCATTAGGTCGAGTAACATATCCTTTACTCATTAGATTAAATAGTAGATCCTATATACTTTAAATTGAGTAGGAATTCCTATACTCACTAGGTTGAATAGTATATTAAACGAAACTTAGGTCAAATTTAAGTTTAAAAAATTCCCAAATTAGAATATGATCTATTTAAATTAAAATATTTTACACTTTCCTTTTTATGAGAGTAAGTAGTTATAATATACAACCAATAAAGTTGTCTAAACTGTTCAGTGTTTCTACATCACACCATGCTTAGTGTTTGTTAGTTTTAATCATATTCTGAAAGTATCAATTCTATTTATGAGAAAACTAAAGTAAAATAAAGTTGTACTTTCCAAATTAAAGTTAATATAAAAGATTTCCAAGTAATAAAAGTATAATGTACGTATCAAATACTCCTTTTATTCTTCTTAGTGACATAATACGGCACAAAACTACAAAAAGCTTAATGTAACTTTAAAAAATTAGGAGTCTGGGAGAGTGGAATTGCACTACAATTTGCATAGAAGAAGACTACAAAAACGCATCGTATATCCTGTCGTGAATGATCTTCAGTCTCTCAAGTCAAAGTCAGGTGAACTAACAGTGTTGCCCTGCCGAAGATGAGATTATGGTTCGATCCCGGTCGGGTGTATTGAGGGTGGTTTTACTAAATGGTTTTCACTCTCTCTCTCCACGCAAATATGGGTGCACTTCATCTAGATTAAATCTTTCTAATCTCTCACACATTTTTGTAATTAGTAGATAGGCGTATACTCCGAATGGGTAGTAAGACGCGGTGCTAAAAAAAAATAGTGCAGCCAGTTTTATTCGTTTCTAAATTCTGTTTTAATTTTATATGTTGGTTAATATTCTATAGCAGCTAAATACCACGGAATAACAAGTTTAGTAAGATAAAAATTACAAAACAAATGTATAATACGTTGAATTTAGCCTCTTATTACAGTCAAATTTTCATAAAAAGGTCCTTTTAGAAAATACAACCATACAAACTAGCGGTGAACGTTTATTACTTTTTACTATTTTATTAGTATTATTTTATAGGCATTGATAATATCTATCAAAGTTGAGAGCTTCAGCTCACAAAACTTAACTTATGAATATATTAAAGAAGTTCTAGTAAGATTTCTACCTTTCAGATAGGGCTTTGTCATTGAAAATTGGACTGTAGTTCTGCTGATGTACACATCGAAGGACTATGAGGTTCGTAATGAAAACCAACACTTCATATAAAAGACAATATAATAATGAAATTAATTTTAAGCCAAACATAATGCACTTCATCGAATTAAAAAGATTGCCCTGTTGTAAAAACATTTTTGTTATAATACTCATGAATGTTACTAATAAAGGGCTATGTTTTTAATTAATTATAGCGAGGTATTTAATACAGGTATGGGCGTACTAAAATAATACTAAAGTTATTATCATCTCTAAGCTTCTTTTGTTCACCAAGTTTTTTATTTAACAAAGAGCAATTAGCCGCTGAGTCAAGGAACAATTTAGTATGCGCTTAGCTTACAGGTTCAATTTAACTTGTTGTATGTAGAATTCTTGATGGGTTGCCTCTTAATTACTTCTCATTAACGATGTATGCTCAGGGGCATAGCTACGCTAATCTTAGACCAACAAATTATAATTAAATAACAAAGCAGCTCTGTGATTACATTTTATATAAAATAAGAATAAAACTTTGTTGTTTTGTTCAGTGATAAAACTAATACTCGGCCATTAAGATTTAACCTCTCTCCTGTTGCCAAGGAATGTAAAACTCAGAATATAGGTTACAAAACAATAGTTTTACTGTTTGTTCTTTATGGTTGTGAAACCTTGTCTCTTACCTCAGACGATGGAAAAATTAGGGTGTTCGAAAACAAGATGTTTGGGAAGATATTTGGTCTGAAAGGGGATGAGAATACTAGGGTGTGGAGGAGGTTATATTAGTGATGAGTTACATACCCTTTACTTTATCACAACATATTGCTAGGCTAGTCAAATCTCGTAGATTACGGTGGGTAGGACATGCAGTGCGAATGGAAGAATCTAGAAGCACGTTCAGGATATTTACTGGCAAACCCAATGGGAAGAAATCATTGGGAAGACCTAAATCCAAATGGGAGGATAACATTAGAATGGAGGTGAAAGAGATAGGGTGTAATGAGGTGGACTGGATATAACTCACTCAAAATAGAAAGCGAGTATAATGAGGGGGACTGGATATAATTAGCTCAAGATAGAAATAGGATGTAATGAGGTGGACTGGATAGAACTCACTCAAAATATAAAGAGGGTATAATGAGGGGGACTGGATAGAACTAGCTCAAGATAAGGAAAAGGGGTAATGAGGTGGACTGGATAGAACTAGCTCAAGATAGGGATAGGATGTAATGAGGTGGACTGGATAGAACTAGCTCAAGATAAGGATAAGGGGTAATGAGGTGGACTGGATAGCACTAGCTCAAAATAGGGATAGGGTGTAATGAGGTGGATTGGATAAAACTAGCTCAAGATAGGGATAGGGTGTAATAAGGTGGATTGGATAGAACTAGCTCAAGATAGGGATAGGATGTAATGAGGTGGACTGGATAGAACTCACTCAAAATAAAAAGAGGGTATAATGAGGGGAACTGGATGGAACTAGCTCAAGAGAGGGGTAGGGTGTAATGAGGGGGACTGGATAGAACTAGCTCAAGATAAGGAAAAGGGGTAATGAAGTGGACTGGATAGAGCTAGCTCAAGATAGAGATAGGTGGCGTACTTTTGTAAGGACGGCAATAAACTATCGAGATCCAAATGCCATAAAATAAGTAAGAAAATTAAACTAAACGTATGTACTGAAGCAAATTTTATTTGACAAAAAAAAAATTGTTATAAAAACTGCTAAATAACTGACCGATTCAAATTTCCTTACATTCCACCTTGAGGCAAGGCTAGTATTATTCTTTGTGTGCTGCAAGTATAAGAAACATTGAATGGCTCATAATACCCTTGTTTTGTTTTTTCATTGAATACAGAAGCTTCGGAACTGGAAGGTCGGGGGGTGTTAATGTCCAGAGAAAATCGAAAGCGCAAAAGGAACAGCCTCATATCAAAAGCGCACAGCAAAAAAAAAACTTCATAACGTGGCAGCATGACAAACATGTATTGTAAAGAAACATCTTTTTTTTTTATAGCACCACATCTTACTATCCGTTCCAGTTATTTGCTTATGTATTAATTACGCTAATGATTTCAGGAATTAAAAAGGTTATATTTAGAAGACGTGTACCCAAATCTAGATAGAGAAAGAAAGAATGGAAAAGCATTTTGGAAAACACACCCTCAGTACACCCGACCGAAATTCTAACCTAGATTTCCCCGTCATCGGTGGTCTAGTAGTCTACTGCGAGAGTAGCGCGTTAGACGACGCAGTCACCGAAGCGGGTCAGATGCATTTAATGATAGATAGCAATAAAATAACACCAATAATATAGTAAAACGTTATCAATGTTGACCACAAAAAGTTTGTAATTTTTAACTGTTTTTCCTATGAAAGTTGGATTGTATGTTAACCATGTAAGGTTGCAAGCTTACCTTCCATTATTCCTTTATGGTCGGGTAATAGTGTAATCAGTCAAGGTTTGTCTGCTACCGTTCATGGTTTACCGTTCACCCTGAAAGGTAACAAGCTTATCTTGACGGTTTATGTTGCAGCTTATATATAATAGGAGGCCATAGCGTAACAGGTCAAGGTAAGAATTTTACACTTAAGTTTAAACGAAGAGTACGTATTTAAACGATCTAAAGGTCACAAACGTAAATGAATTGACCCCAATACGTTTGTATTCACTTCGTATATTATTAGAATAAAATTCTAATGGATTTCATTAAAGACATCCTGGTCATTTAGTTGCTATAAACCCGCCTCGGTGGCGTAATTGGCTAACGCGCTAGTCGTGTTGGGCTCGACCGCCGAGGACGGGAAGATCGAGGTTCGAATCTCGGTCGAGTGAACTGGGGATGGTTTTTCCTAAATGGTTTTCCATTCTCCCTTCACGCAAATGCGGGTTCACTTCCTCTAAATTCAATCCTCCCAATTCCTAATCCATTAGCGTAATTAGTACTTAAGCGTATAACCCGAAACGGGTAGTAAGACGCGGTGCTAAATATTATTATTATTTAGTTGCTATAAACAATTTTTTTAACAAATAGTTTTTCAAAAAATCATTCTTTTAAACCCACTTTCATGGCCGCATGGTCTAAGGCGTCACTCTCGCAATAAACTAGACTGCCAATAATGGGGAGATTGGGGTTTTATCCTGGTTGTATGCACTGAGGGCGGATATTTTCCTTGATTGTTTACCACGCTCCCTCCACTCAAATGCGGATACACTTCCTTTAAATTTAACCTTCCTTATTCCTAACGTATTATAATAATTTAGTTCATAAACGTATAACCCGAATGGGTATTAAGGGGTGGTGCTAAAAAAAATTATGCGTGATTTTATCTCATTGATCTTAGTTTGACTTTCGTGATGTATGACCGATCATTTCACTTCTGTGCGCATAATCACATAAAATAATTGGCATGATATCAATAAATGTTGGAATTCACCTATTTAAGAACTTTAAAAATTACCCTTTTATTGATACTTAAAAGACACAACTTGATTTGAAATTTGCCTAACAGTTTAATTTATAAAAAAAGCCTCCATGGTGTGAAACTACGAGCTTGCTATACCGACCGAACAGCCGCTGCCGTTAGCAATTGTAGTGCAAACATTTGCGGATAGAGGGTGTCATGTAGTCAGCACAACTAGCCCTACCAGGAGTTAATCTTAGTTTTCTAAACCGGAACTGCTACTTCTTTATTACAGTAACTCATTTGTCATCTCGAGGTTTAATCTGACCTTGTTCTAAACTCACTGCTCCTGAGATAAATTTTTGAAGCGCCTAGGATCGAACCTGGGACCTCTGAATATGTAGCCAGGAACTCTGATCACTAGACCACAGAGGTAGTTTTTAGTTTAATGTTTACATTTAAAAATTATAATAACGTGTTTATTTGATCATTTTTTAACTAATAATGGGCCATATTATATTGTGGGTAACCTAAGTTGGTTTATATGAGACTGTTCGTATAAGATATTTCAAACAAAATCAATTACTTCTGTTAAAAGTGTGTTTTATTAAGCACTTGACAAGTTTGTTATTGTTGGTTTACGAGTCATTCTGACTAGCCAACTTGGAGCCACTAAAACCACTAGACTAGTTTTTAGTTTTTTAAGAACCTTCCTTTATATAGAGCACACATCGTAGTGTGAACTATGAAGTTTGCAGCAGTGTCACTACAGGTTTTCTGTTTCACTCTTGTTTCTTGTTTAACAAGCCCTTTCTCTCTTACCCTCAAGCGCCGAGTAAAACAGGTTGGCAACTTACTCGGCTCTCTGAGTGTCAAAAGAAAACCTTAGAATCATTTCAACCCCCCCCCCCCTCCTGCCCCTCCCTCAGTGCGCTTTATTCTCACTTTAATGGTTTGGTTCTTATCGAAAATGAAATCAACTGCTCAAATTCATCTTTCAACCCACATACTACTTTATATTTTCTGAAAGGGCATTCTGAAACTACATGTATATAAAAAGTTTGATCCGATTTAACTTCATATTGATGTCAAAAGATGTAAAGAAAGTTTGCCCTTTTCAGTTGTGCGTTGTTCTATATATTATAAGAGCTTGTTCGTAAACTCACTACCGACAAAAATTCGAAAATATTTTCACATTTAATGCATGACCATCTTTTAAACCAAAAAAATTATATATTTTTTTTTGGGTCAATTCAATGAAAAAATTCTCGTTAAGTTAGGAATCATAATTGAAAATAATTTGGTAACGAAATAGAATTTTGTATAAATATATCTAAATAGCTTTTTTATAAATCATAGTTCTATACTAAAATAAATGGTACGGAAATCCGCATGGACTTTCTCACTCCATTATTTAAAAATGTAGATATTTACTCAAAACTTGTAATATATGTGAAACGAAATAATATAGGCCTACCTACACTAGCAAACCCGAGAAAAAATTGCGTTACACTTACCTTAAACATTTTTTGACTTCCGAAATTAAATTTTATGATTTTTTTTTAAAGAATTAAATCTTCACTAGTATATTTGGATGAAAAAAAAAAAGATCAATATAGGTCTACAAGGGTCAGTACTTCGATTTAAAATTTTGACTTCTGGTTAAAATTTTCGATATTTTATTATGGGTTACTCATATTAGGGTTATCGAATTTTTATTAAATTCCTCATTTATAAATTTCGACCAATAAAATAGGTAAATATTGACTATTGAGTCTAAAATGATATAGATAGATCATTGCTGTAACAAACATTTCCCCTAAGAGGTTAAAGAAAAAAGAACAAACTTTTTGAGAGACTACTTATCTACTTACTCTGTAGAATTAGAGAATTATTGCGTTAAAACTTTAATATCTCTGTACAGCTAAAACTCACCAAATTGTATTAAATTTATTTGCCAATATCTCAAAAACTGTTGGTTTTATAAAGATATATTCTAAATACAAGTTTTTAATTTTTAATAGCACTACAATTTTGCAATGATAAGTTATTTAGTATCTTCCGGGCCTCCACCGTGGTTCGGATCCCACGTTAAACTATAGGTCCTCCATTTCATCTCCCAATCACCCTACCATTACACATTAGCGTAGGTGCGTACAACCCGCACGGGTAGTAAGATGCGGCTCTAATAATATAATAATAATAATAATAATAATAATAATATTTAATATCTTTAAAAGTTGCGGAAATTTCCTTATCTCCGCTTCTGTAAAAAACCCTAAAAGTCATTTTCATAGGAAAATGAAAATAGCAATTTTGTTTATAATCTTAATCAACGTCTAGATACGGATACGAATTTTAATCAAAATCGTTAGAACCGATTTTGAGAAAATTGATTTTTTCTCATTTTGCCCTTTAGTAAACTACTCTTGGTTTTAAATTTGAACATACACACACAGACGGCAATGAAAAAACAACTTTTTAAGGGTCGGGGGGGAGGGGGGTCATGAAATGTTGACATCCATCAACCTTTCGGGTTGGATTTTTTTACGGTTTAAATATCTTGACCTTAGGTGTTTGATAAGTTAAAAAAAATATTTGCCTTTAGCTTGAAAATTATTGGTTTTATAAAAATATGTTTCAAATAAAATATTTGTACTATAAATATACCTACATATTTGCAATGATAAGTAATTTAATATGCAAATAGTTTCGGAGATGTGATAAAAAATGAGAATTTAGGCATCAAACCGGAACCCTTTAAGTCATCTTACAGAAAAAATAAGAGTAGCCATGTATTTTTTAATATTGATCAATGCTTAGAAATGAAATTTAATCAAAATTATTAGAGCAGATTTTGATAAAATTTCTTTTTTCTTTTTTCACCCTTCAGTAAACTACCTTTAATTTTAGGGTTTGATATCCAATTCCATGAACCCTATGAAAACCCTAAATACCAAGTTTTAATCAAATCGGTATAATAGTTTAAGCTCTACTCCGAGATACAGACAGACAGACAAACGGAAATTCAAAAACAACTTTTTTTGATTCGGGGGGTCATAAAACGTCGAAATTCAACAAAATCTCGAGCTCAATTTTTTTTTTACGATCACAATACTTTGTCTACCTGTAAGATAGCGAGAAAGTAAAAAAAAA